>CAIGRP010071061.1:0-39679 GCA_903798385.1 Fraxinus cuspidata | reverse complement strand
CTCTTTCTCAGTCGTCGAGCTCGAAAATCATCAGGTACGATTTTTGGTAGCATCAGGTATCATTACCAAATATTCACGCAAAATCTATTCCGAAAGTTATAGATTTTATAGAGTGCAGAACGAGATGCAATACTATGTACATAAGCAATAAAATACATACTTGGAGTGGCGCATGTTCCTCCAATAACGGTTTATACTTTTCTTAAAATGCCATTAATTGTACATCTGTTTGAGATGATAAATCCTTCGCCATTATTACTTCTTGCACCACATCAATATCCGTGACTCAAACCTCCAAGTTTCAAATAGTAGCGATGGGTTGTGCTACGCTGCCAGGCCTTGGCTCACAGGTGTTTTACAGGGTTTAAAGAAAGAAAAGAAAAAAGGAAAGTCAAAACAATACGCACTCACCTCTTTCCCCAAACTCTCATCCATTACTGCCGAAGCCCTAAATCTCTCCTCTATTCCCGCCGCTCATCACCTCTCCATTTCTGACCACTGGCGACCCACGACTATGATACTAAATCCCTGTCCACTTCTTTACCCATAATAGGAGATCTACGCATCATCCCAAAATCATTCGCCCAACTTCTATAAACACTGAACTCGTCCCCGTCTCCTCTCTCACATTCGTGTCGTCCGTGATTCGGTGTAAGCATTAGTTGCTCGTATGAAAATTTATAAGTTACGTTTTCCGTTTGCTATTCTTCACATGCTGAGTGTGTTGAATCATCACTAACTTCTTCATTTTTCGTGAATCCATCGTAGTATGGCAGGAAGAAATTCTGGGATTTGTCATAGTTGTAGAGGGAAAGGACGCTACTTTGATCAATGTCAGAGGAAACACCGATGCCCGGATTGTAAGACTGGATTCCAGAAGTGTTTTCAGGTCGAAAAGGAGACTGCAAACAAAGGGAAACTCTTCAAGTGTTGCAGCGAGAAATGCGGCTTCTGGTAGTGGGTTGAAGAAGGCGAGTCAAGTGGCACCGCTGCTGCAATTCCCGAGGCGGTTGAGGCAGTGCCTGAAATGGCACAATTGTTCTAGTCCGCACTCCAGTTAAAGGACGACGAAGAGGTCCAAATTTCGTTGCATATGTCCCTGACAATCACGAAGAGGAAATCAACGGAGGAAGGGAACGCCAAGGGGAAGGGTGGGCTTGAGTAGTTGCTCCTAGTATTTTGACAGTGTGTTTTGACGTTTGTATGTATCGTTATGGGTTGTAGTGAAATTAGTGGATGTGCTTAGAATCCACTTTGGAATAATGAATGAACATTGGTGAACACGAGTCTTTTACAGTGAACCAACAAAATGTTTCAAACATTTGAATTGTAATTGCTGAACAAAAAATATGCTTTACAGGGAACAAACAAAATGGAAACATAAGTATTATCATTGCTGGACAAGAAATGTGTTACAGTTAACGAACAAAATGGAAATGGATGTATTTTCCCTTAACGATAAGAAACCAATGCATCAACTCCTTCATCTTCTTCAAAATAGTGTGAAGGAATGCTGTCAATTGAATGCAGTCTGTTGAGCATACTCAAAAAATAGGATGGCTCTCACATTCCTCTGCCAAATTCATCGTGGAACCGTGGGTAATAGTAGGCTGCTACGTGATCTATTTTCCAATAGGCATGTTAATATGTGCACATGACAAATAAAATTAGCGAGAATTTTATATTTAACCAGTTTATGTACCTTGCGAATCGAATACCAAAGTTGACAACGATGGAGTCAAATTCGAAGCTTGTAATTGCTGTGTCAATTCTTGACTTTCACTTCCACCATATAATGAATGATTACTTAGTAAGACTTGAAACAAATACATGATTCGAACTTAAAATACTAACCAGTAAAAGTTGATAATATGAAAATGTTGTCGGCATTGAATATTGTTCTTCAGGGAATGTAGCCTGGATATGATCCTAATCGCTTGGCAAATTAGAATGCCATGATTTCGGTCTCTTTCCTATGGTTGATGTCGATGCAGCCTACAAGTGAGGCCAAAAATTCCTAAACTTTTTATTATCAGGAAACAATTGTACATGTGAGTTAAACAAGGGAACATACCTTAGCTTTCTTTGATTTCGACTCAAGTGGGCTTTTCCTTCTATGTTTCTTAGGGGCACCCTTTGTTTTGGAGGAAATTGGATCACGTATGCTCCCGCTCAGAGTACTTTCTGCTGGAAATTGAGTAACACGCTGCAGATTGACATTACTTACATTGTTCGACCGTGCCAACATCAGTTCACTATGTTGTGCTTTGATCCAATCTATTATCAGACGACATTTTTGTTCATTCTCGGCAGCAAGGTCTGCCACCGTAGCAAAAGACTGAACCAACCCGTCATAGTTTACTGCAACCCTGGTATATGCTCTAGTAACATCTCTCCTCCATCGTCGCAATATATACCTCTCAGGTATTACTGTGACATCATTGCGAATTAGGACTTCAATTGCATGCCTAAAAATGATTCCCCGAAACTCGAATAAGTGGCAACTGCAAGAAAATTCACAATTCTCTTTCTGTAATGAAACATGAAATGATTTTTTCTTCCTCCCTGACCCAGTACAACAATCTCCCGTACCTCGTATCTCGTCCCGAAACATGTCTCGGAGATAGATATGACGTCGCAGTACATCTTTCTCGTGAATTCTGCTTGAACCTCTCTAAATTTGGCAATGGTGTAGACAGATTGGAATTGCTTCTCAATTTCGAATGTTATTGCACATGGTAACATATGCATATATGACTTAAAATCCTCCTGGAACTCCTTCTCAACCTTACTCAGTGCTCGTTCATAATGTTCTACAAATTGTTTTAGAGACGTCTTTGAATGTACATGCTCATCAAAGAATGTGTTCATACTCTCACTCCTTTGAGTTGTTGACATCCCTGCCCAGGAACTAGTATTCAAAAAGCAAGGAACCCAACGACTTCTGTTCTCATATAGTCCCGATAACCATTCATTGTCATGCAACTCATACTCATCAATCACAACATTCCATCCTGTTTCAAATTCTTCAATATACTGTGAATCATAGACCAATTCGTGTATAGCAGAAAAAATCCCACCCTTACTGATATAGTAGCCGAACTTTTCTGGCAACTTCTTCAAAATGTGCCACAGACACCATCTATGACTCGTATTTGGGAAAACAGTTCGAATTGCATTTTGCATAGCCCTGTCCTGATCGGTTATTATTCCAACGGGAACTTTACGATGCATGCACTTAAGCCACGTGCTAAACAACCACACAAAAATATCTGTATTTTTGTTTGACACCAAACCACAACCAAGCAATATTGATTGCCCATGATGATTGACCCCAACGAATGGGATAAATGGCATGTCGTATTTGTTAGTGAGGTATGTGGTGTCAAATGTGACCACATCCCCGAACTCTTTATACGCTTGCCTGCACCTATTGTCTGCCCAGAATACATTTTTCAGCCTTGATTCGTCGTCCAAATCCATACTGAAGAAAAATCCCGAGCAATGTGTTCAAGGATGACTCTGTTAATTCTCCACGAACCATGATTATCTGACGATGCTGAGATCCTGGCCTTGAAATTTGTCTGAATTGTCGGTTGTGGCTTTAAGGAACAACTTTTGGTACTTCTATTTTTTACCTTCACGGCTACAAGTGAAGGTAACAAATCTCAATGCACCATCATCTCCCCTTTTTGAATTCCTTTTCCTTACGGGAAAACCTACGCTATATGCATATCTTTTGTAGGGCTCCCACCTGTCTTTTTCATTGCTAAAAATCATACCCACCTCGGGCACAATTGGACCATCTTCCCCTAACATTTGATCGTCCAATTTGTTCATATTCTCCGTCACATTCTCATTCCCGGATTCCACCAAGCAGTCATCATTCCCGCTTTCCATAATTTAGTCTGCAGCGACACATGAAAAGGTAATAATCAGCAAACAAAGAAATGGCAACATAATAATAATAATAATAATCAAATAATACAGTATGGAAATCACATAACGTACTATGGTAATAATCAGCAAACTAAACAAAGTGTTTAGTGTGCTAACTAGTGCTCCAGAGAGGGATATATTTGTATATGCATAATGTATTAATGCCATATAATACTTTCTAACTTTGGCAAACAAAGAAACGGCAACACTGATGAAGTGAAGAATGAGGGATTTCATAACAACATTTACAATTTTCACATTTGTAAATACACAACAACAGACTCACGTAGATAAAGCCGTCATTGAAGTCGTCGGAATCTGGCGGGCGCCTCACGTAGATAATAACGTCGCCGAAGTCCCCGAAGTCTGGCAGGTGTCGAAGTTGCCGGAGTGTACGGGAGGTGTCGAAGTCTCTTTGGATTTTCACATTTGTAAATAAACAACAAATGCCTCGCGTAGATAATGCTGCGTCGAAGTCGTCGAAGTATATGGCAAGTGTAGAAGTCGCCGGAGATCATACACGGAGAAAATGATAGGTTCAATCGCTTCGATTTTTCTACGCCTTGGAAATGACAAGTTCGATGGGTATGGTTTCTATTTTGGGGGAAAATACAAGAACCAAGAGATTTCCCTCCTTTTTCACAGTTTTGTTGTCACGTGTTATATATTTTATTACTTGTACACAACCTGTGAACTAAGAACCTGGTATACTAGCATTTTCATAGTAGCAATACATACACGTTGATTATACATAAGTCATTCTGTACTAAACCAAAACACTGGGAAGAACAAGGGAAGATAGAGTAAAAATAATACCATAAGGCAAGAGCAGAAACCGGGCCGGCTTTCGAACTGCACAAAGGAATCCTCAGACGGTTTACGAAAGGTTTGGTCATCGCTCAATGTATTGGTATGCAATGTGTACATCGCAGGCAAGTCTGACGCTGACAGCGCCATAGCTTTTCTAATCAAACGAATTTGAATCCAACACAATGTGTACACGTGAGCGACGGGAGGACTAATGCTGATGGTGATTTTAGATCGATGTGACTAGGGGTGGGTAGAGGTTGGGTCGGTTTTGCCTCAACCCATACCCAACCCAATATAATCGATTTAATCATAGTTTAACTCAACTCAATTTGTGTAAAGGTTGAAACCCAACCTATCCTAACTCAACCCAATCAAGTATCGGTAGAGTTGAGTTGGAATAGTCGATTTGGGACAACTTGTCAACAAATATTAAAGTAGGCGGGTCAGATTGGACGGATTTATAATTGACTCATGACTTATATATAATATTAGGTCTCTATAGTTGCGATGACCAAAAAATCTGAATTATTTTGGCACTTCATGTTCGAAAATATTACATGGACATATTAATATTAAATTAAATGAAGCCAAGAAATGTTTTTGGCAATTAAAATGTTTTTATGTTGAATGTGTATTTGCTTATACAATTTTTCGTAAAATGCATTCTATCCATATCTTATAATATTATTCTAAGAGTTTTCATATCTTGAGCCATATTCAAGAGTTCTCATGTATTGCGTTTGCGTATATAGAACTTAGTTAATTAGTAGTATATAATTTGTATATGGTTTCCTCAAACTTTTCAACTATTGCACAAATTTTTTTCAATAAGATCTGACATTTTAATCTAAGTTTTTTTGAATATTATAGCTCTTCGAGGTTGTGTGAAGAAACAGAGTGATTCAATTTCGTCCAAGCAACATCATAACACTTGTAAAGTTCATAAATATAGTGGGGTTGGGTGGGTTTATTCGGTTTTCATGAGTTAACCCATAACCCGATCCAACTCGACTACACAACTAACTCAACCAACCCGTGTAAAAACAACAAAAAATCGACTCAAATCGGTCGGGTTGGTTCGATGTGACGAGTAGAAAGGGTTTACTAAAGACGCATTTTTTCACTTCTAGCCAATGCTTCCGGAAATAAAAAAGAAGACCGTAGTGATTGGTAGATTCCGGCAAAGGACCGAGAGAGGGTAAAGCCTCCCGCCGGCAAGACCCTGAGTTGGAAATGGTCTGAGTAGGATGATGCTGTGTTGGCTTATTTTTTATTTTTTTTATTTTGGTATTTATAGCAGCCCTATTATCACTAATCTCGGCATTTTAGCTTATTTTATTTGGCCCTTGATCAATCATGTTTTAATTTAAAGTCAAATTATCAATATTAACCACATATTTTAAGAGTTCCTTAATTTTTAAATCACACATTTCAAATCTTTTACCAAAATATATTAAAAATCTAATTTTAATTCCCACCAAAGAAGAGGGTTTCTTAATTTTTAAATCACACATTTCAAATCTTTTACCAAAATCTATTAAAAATCTAATTTTAATTCCCACCAAAGAAGAGATTGGATTAGTCTCCATTGAACTTGCGTGCATGTTGTTATCAAATGCTTTATAAGTATTGTAAAAACAATATTTGAATATGATTGAATTTTAATTAATTTAGAATTAATATCAAGAATATATACGTGATAATGAATGTTAAATCATTTATTTAATTTTTAATTAAATAAAATTGGATGTTAATTAGCATACATGAACGTGAATAATGAAATTCATTCTTAAATGTGAAATTCTAATTAACTTATAATTAGAATTAATAATACTAAAATACATAAATGAGGATGAATATTAATTAAAAGAATGTGAACATTAATTAATAGAGAATTAATAACAGAAATGCATACATTAATGAGGCACGTATGTGAAATGAATATATCATATGTACATGTACATTGATGATAACTAGATGATCAAATAAATTAAATACATATTGAAAAATGAAAAGAAAAGTATTGTTGACATAATTGAATTATAGCTTGGATAGAATCGTCCAAAAAATGATTCTAAGTTGACGTGATATTTAATATAATATAGATTAGGGAAAACAAAATGGATTAAACTACTTCACACTTTTCGTGTACATTAAGTTTAACATTTTAAGATAGGTCAAAATTTATAAAATTAATTGCTTAAAGTATTATCAAAATCAATGCATAAAAAGTTGTCACATCACTAATATTATTCTTGATGTTTGATAAGTGTAGTTTCTACACTTATTTGGGGTCCTAAATAATGATGTTTTCTTATTCTTTGGTCAAATTAGTGCCTAAGTTTTATTTATTACTTTTATTAGGAAAAACTCATGTTTGGATGAAGAATTGGAAGAAATAACGAAAATGGCTAAAATGAAGGAAATTCAAAGTTCAGGGACTAAAGTGAAAATATTCAAAAAAATTGACGAACCTCGCTATGAAGATTTGAGTGTACTAAGTATCAATTGGATGAGAAAATAAGTAAAAATGATGAAATATAGTCAAAGTATATCAAACACCAATTTCCAGTCGAAAGAGTTATGCTCTAGATTTTTTTACCTCAGATTGAAGCCCATTTTTGGTACAACAAATGCTCGAATTGGAAAATGATATCTAAATCCCAACACACTTTGAATCATCTCAATCGGATAACGGGAGATAGAATTATGATAAAAATATTAAATGTTGCTTTGGGACAAGCCTAGGCACGCGCCTAGTCCTGCAGAGGACTCCTAATCTGAGATGGGCTACTTAAAGGCGCGAGTTCTAGTTTGTATTAGGTGCGTGCCTCAGTATAAAACAGGAAAAAAAAATTGATTTTTCTTATTTTTGTTTTGGTAACAATTCAATGCAATTTTTTTGGTATTATTTAAATACCGAAATTCTACTAGAACATGAACTTCCCCAGACCCAAAAATTCAAAAATTCAACATATTTTGGAGGCAAAGATTGAGGCACAATCATCAACCAAATGCAAATTATACAAGTTTATTGAAGATCCTTATCCAAAGTCAAGATTCAAGCCAAGAAATAGAATTTTTCCAATTTCTCCATTATTTCTCGATTTGTGATGTCGTTTCATTATTTCTTGTATAGTTTAATAATTATGATGGTTGACTAGTTTTTCAATTGTATTTGATGAATGTTTGAACTCTATTTTCATTTATTTCAATTCAAAACTTTAATTTAAGAATTTCGTGCTTTTATTTGATTGATTTTACATAGCCATTGTACTATTTATTGCTTGATCACCAATTAAGTAGTTAGTTGCTTGTTGTAGTGTATGAATACTCATAATGAGTCTAGAACGCCGTAAAATCAACATGTGTAATTAAAATTAGGAAGAGTTTTTTTCACACGAGTTATCTTATGATAATCTAAACTAAATGCATGACTTTCATATGAATTCGGACTAAGAATAGATCGTTTTGTGTTAGCCATAAGTTTATGTATCTTGAAAATGAGCATTTAACATATTAACTTTATCGGTTGTAAAAAATGCATGAATTGAATTGAATTGAATGATTATTGCGAACTAAAATAGATAGAAATAGAGGGTATATAAATCCAAAACAAGCATTTACATTACATTTAATCACTTTTATCGTTTTTTTAGTGTAGAATTAGAATAAATAACAAATAAATTATAACTCTTTTGATGTCACCATACTTCGAATTTAATAATAGTTATTGAACTACAAATTAGATCTTATTCCTCGTGTGAACGATATTCTTAACTCACAAATCTTATTACTTGTACAATTTCTAAAAATTTTAAATCAAACGCGTTTTCCAGTTTTTGTGCTTCGAGAACGAAATTTTCAGATTGACGAACCAAACGCGTTTTTTACCATCTTAAAATAGACCATCAAAACGGAAAATTGAAAAATGAATACAAAACACAAAATTGAAAACTAAATGCAAATCAAATGAGGCATTGCTGTTTTATTGGTGAATTGCAACCTAAAAATGGCAATATATAAATAAAATAAAATAAAAAAAGAATTAATCAGAGGTCGATCATTAAAATTAAACTGAAAAATATAATTTCCCAAACAAGGTAAATTTTAGCTTTTTTACATCAACTTTCACATTAATATAAGTGAATAGACATTGCTCCCTAAGTTGATGATATGAATGATAAGAACACTACAATGATATCGTCAATCCAAAATGTGTTAAATATCATTAAAAAGTAGGTAAAAGAGCATAAAAAAATGTCATTTTTTGTACTCTTGATAAGGAATTTTCAATGGATAATTGGGTACGGTACTACAGTTGGGTATGTATATAGAGGAATTTTGCAATTAAAAAAATAATTCTACGTTACAAAGTTTCAATTCTAGTGGAATCAGTGAAATTCCGATATGCATGTTCTTTTGGAATCATTATGTTTTATATTGCCATAATTCTTATTATTCAGTATTTTTGATATTAGAGTTCGATTGTGACCTGAATTCAATTAGGAGTTGATAGTATACTTTGAAGAAGTTTTGAAGAATTCAAAGATGTATTTGGCAATTTTTGGACTCTTATTTCAACTCAAATACTCCGTTATTAATTTTACCTATTATAATATGACTTCACCTTATGTTAGACCCTTATTTGTATTAATTCTCTTAATATATTATGGATTCTTGTATTATAAATATGTGATGTATTACATATATTTATTTGATCGAGTCAGAGAGTGGTCAAGAGGGGATCGGGTTAATAGAGAGACTTGCAAATAGAGATTTTAGATAAAAAGTCTTGTGAGATCCAGTTTAACATATTGTAACACCTTGCCTTTGATATAGTGAATTCTTGCTTTTACCCGTGATTTTGTTCCTTCTTGGATTTTCATGTAAATATTGTGTTCCTGTAATTATTATTTTCATATTACCTATATCTCATTTTTAATATTCATAACAATTGACTCAATTTCTAACAAGTGGTATGAGAGCGAATTGGTATTCATTTAAGTTGTAATAAGAGTAGAGCATGTACCCATCTTTTAGTTTCTTAACAAGTGGTTTCAATTAGAGCGAGGTTTGATCAATTCAGAATGAGGTTTGGTTCATTTCGGGATGACAAATATAAAGTTTGATATTCATTTTTGTGCTGCAACAAATTTTATTAGACGCTGGAGAAGAAGCAACTTAAGGATCGAGTTGTGAAAAAGGGACGAAGAAGGTCCCAATTATATGTCTTAGAAGATTTCGACAATTACGTTTAATGCAGCTGTCACTAAATTGAAAAAAAAAAGTATATATTAAACTGCATGAGAGATTCGGTGAGGCTAATTTGGTTGCTTATGGTTTGATGATTGTTGACTCGGATGGAGTTTGTTGAGATCGGGTTGCTTGTGGTGATAATTCAAACATATTTGATATTAAAGAATCTGCCACTTGCTCATGTGGAGTTAGATCTTGATGATCTTGTTGCTCATGTTGATAATTCATTCAAGGTAATCCTGCACATAAGCAGTGCTTCAATTCCGTCGACGGTTGCTGAGTTTGCCTTAGTTGGGCTTCGTAGAAGACGTGGAGTGTTTTAATTTGGAAAATTTTGTTGGAGTTGAAAAGCCAAGTTTTATTCCTTGTAGTGGAATTCGTATCAATGTGGTGATCTGTTAAAGTTCGGTTGTGACCTGAATTCTATTGAAAATTCTATTGAGAGTTGGTGGTATGCCTCCAAGAAGTCAAAGACATATTTGGATTTCTATTTCAACTCAAATACTCCGTAATTATTTTTACCTATTATAATGACTCCATCTTGTGTTAAACTCTACATTGTATTAATTCTCATAATATGTTAGGAATTCATGTATTATAAATATGTGGTGTATTACACATATTTAGATCATCTATTTAGCTGTTGAGATCATCCTATACAATTTTTAATTCTCGATGTTTAATATTAGCGATTTTTCCTCTTCTAACCGTGATTTTTTCCTTAGTTGGATTTTCACAAAAAAACTTGTATTCTTGTTCTTATATTTTTCATATTGCCATATTCTCATTTGTGAGTTTTATTTTCTAACAAGTGGGATTAGAGTAAACTTGTGTGAGATTTTTCTTTGTATTAATTCTCCTAATGTATTATGGATTATTGTATTATAAATATATGGTGTATTACATATATTTTGATCGTCCATCTAGTTGTTGAGGTCATCCTACATAATTTGTAATTTTCCATATTTAATATTAGTGATTTTTCTTCATCTACTTGTGATTTTTTCTCTAGTTAGATTTTCAGCTAAATATTGTGCTCTTGTTCTTAAATTTTTCCTATTGCCATAATCTTGTTTCTAAGTCTTATTTCTAACAAGTGGTATCAGAGTAAATTGGTATTCATTTAAGTTTTAATAAGAGGTATTAAAGTGTGTACCTACTAGTTAGTTTGTTAATATTTGATATTTGGAGTATTGATAGCATTTAGATATCTGAAAATAGATGGAGGTGATGAATTTTTTCTCCAGATGATTCAAACTAAAATTTGGAATCTTGTAAAATATCTGAAAATAGATGCAGGATAAAGCTGGTGGTGGCGATAAAATGTGTGAATTTCGTAAAATATGTTAATTTAAAGGTTGCAGTTTCTTCTGTGCAAAATTTCATTTGTCAATTGTGACCACTATATTATATGTTGGATGTGATTTCTCATCGTTGTATACATTGATCCGATGTTGCTGTTAGTGAGCAATGGTGAATAGAGGCGGTCTTGTTTATGAAAAAAATCAGAGATATTCAATAAAGATAAGCAAATCTAACACATTATAAATATATAGTGTAAGTTACAATTTTAGAAAATTATGTACACTATAACGAGATGGTTCAGTCATCAGTGTAAGTTACAATCACTGTGACTTAGTACAGGATTTCTGCATTTCAATGTTAAAATTACATACATGTCAAAAAATTATCCATGGTTATTTGTAAAAGAAGTTTAATACACATACAGTCATTTGATGTATTTTCTTTTAAACATCAATTTATATTGTATTTTAAAAATATTTAACAAAAAGTATTTTTTAATTCACTCCCTTATCATTTTAAAATATTTTTAAAAAGGGAAAAAAAGAATCTTTTTTTTTCTGTTTGACACTTGTATCTTTAACTTTTTTCCGTCACATTTTTATCGTTAATTTTCAATTAGTTATTATATTTTGTCTTTAATGATCAATGCTAACATGCATTAAAAGGAGGGGATAATATTATGTCAAACTTTTGAATTTGTTATGTATTTTGTATATTTAAAAATACGAAAGACAAATAAATCTTCTTATGCACTTCTTAACGAATTTTTTTAATGAAAATCATTATTAAAGATAAGACGTGCAAATTAATAGAAAGTTGATGATAATAATGTAATGAAAAATGTTGGATAAATAAGTGCCAAAATGAGCAAATGTTGGTAACATTATTGTAATTAAGCTGCGATGGAGATAATGACATGTATGGCATGAACCTTTAAATGTTTCAAGTTATCTATATCTATACTAATGCCTCTATTTGATGTGAATTAAAATTAGATTTTTAGTAAATTTTGATAAAAATTGATGAAACGTGTAGTTAAAAAGTTTGGATCCATTAAAATGTGTTGTTAACTTTGACTTGAGATTCAATTAATTATATGTGGGCTATAAAAGAGCCGATGATGGAGAAACAATTTTGGTCGATAACGTCCTCATTCATATTTGTATTTCCAATCTATCCTTCAATTAGTATTATAATAATATTTCTTAAGCGGGATAATAGTGTATTTGGTCCCCAACCTTCCAAAAAGGATTACAATCCCAACCTTTAAAAATAGTACCAAACATCCCCCAATGTTTAGAAAATAGGCATGCTAGGTCCCTAATTATAGAATCCATCTAATTTGTTTGTTAAAGTAGAGTGGAAAGACAAAATTTACCTCCCTTTAAATAAACAAAAAACAAAAGTAATCAACCTTAAAAAAATAATAATAAAATTGAAGTGGAAGCTTCATTTTTTTTAAAAGTACAACTAAACCCTTTATAAAAAAAGAAAAAAAAGTATAATTTTTCATCTTCTCCAACCAGCCCCACCTCCTATCCCCCAAAACCACTAACAGAAATACATGTATAATTATAATTATTCATCATCAGAAGTCAAAATTGGCTTCCATTTCGAATAAGATCAAATAAGAAAGAAATGAATAATTAAGCTCATGTTGGACAAGTATTATTTGGAGAAAATGAAGTTTCGAATAGTGATTTATAGAAGAATGTGTGGTTTAAAAGTAGAAAAATTTTAGGTTTACGTATAAAATATTTATAGTGTGCATGTGTGGTTGTGAAAAAAAAAGTTTAGAAATAGTAATTGTCAAACGGGGGCTAAAGAGCATGGAGAATAGTTAATAAATTATCTTGAGACTTGAGATTTAAGACTAGATGAGCAAGATTGTAAGAGACTCATTGTGCTCATCCAAGTGAGACGAGATGGGAGAGAGACGGTGATAGGGTTCAATCGGTGAATGGAAAGAGAAGAAATTGGCTCGCGTCTTTGATTACTGTTATATACTTTGCACGTTTTCATGATTTTGACTTAGCCTCTTCTTGGTAGGGATTAAAGTAGAATTTTTAGTATATTTTGTTAGAAGTTGATGAATGTATTGTTCAAAAATTGTGAAATACATAAAATATATGATTTAAAATTAATTATTGACTTTAATTTAAATTAAAATCTGAATTTTAGTCCTGATGGCTTAGTTGTAAATGATTAATTTTTTTAAAAAAATAAAAAAAAATATATTTTTTATTTTTATTTTTGCATCGAATTGGTTTAATTGCAATCAATCCGAAATCCTAACATGAACCCGAAAAGGTATTAAAAATCCACTCATTTCATTACAACAAATCAGTCGAGCCCTAGATTTTATCTTGGATTTGCATTCATTAGTACTTGGTACCGTTAAAAAATTTAATTAAAACTTAATTCAAAAATAATAATTAATTTTAATCATATATTTTATATGATCTACAATTTTTCAATCATACATTACATCAATTTATTAACATCTGCTAAAAATTTGATTTTAATCTTCATCTAGAATGGATTGAGTCCCTGTTTAATACAAATTAAAATTCAGAATTAATTTTAACCATATATTTTATGAAATTCATAATTTTTCAATTACACGTTTCATCAGTTTTTATCAAAATTCGCTATAAATCAAATTGTAATAAGCGTGTTCCATTCACTGGACATTCTCGTGGGACTGTCACATGGAGTCAATATATGGTAACCAATCGTGTATAAGTATAACGTACGAGAAATGACATACGAAGGTCGGCTGCATGTGTGCCACGTGTGGACCCACCAGTAAGCAAACCAAATTAAATTCCATGTTAGCGTTACATAGCCTAAACACCGCCGTTTACACTTTATAGCACATCAAGAACGTGATTAGGCTAATATTTTTCCTCATCGTTTGAATCGAACAGTACTGGTAACTAGAAATACAATGGTTTTTCCCAAAACCAGGTAACATCTAAGAGGAAAACCGCTTCTCTCCAATATAGCTAGCAGGTTCTCAGTATTACGTAGTATTTGACGTTTTGACCACTGATTTTCTTTCTCTCAGTGATGCACCATTCGTTCTGTCAATTGTTACTTTCAATTCAATTTGTATTCTTACACCCATTTTGATTCACACCCTTAAAAAAAAAGGTATTCCTTCGGTACTTATTTTCAACCACATAATTTTCAATAAAATAATATTACACATTAATCTAAAAAAAATTTTATTTTTTAATCGCATATTTTCTATCACATCACTATTTAAAATGCATAATTTCTTTAAGATTGTGCATCAAGCAAGAGCTTAATGGTAGCTGAGGCGAGCAACTTATCGACTTGCTCGCTCGAATCGCCTGTCGAGCAGAAGGAGCAAACATAAATCATTTGTCGTAATAAATGAAAAAGTGCAATTTTTGTAAAAAAAATTTTAAGAGCCTTGAGATGGCTCGGCTCAGCTTATTTCAATAAATGATAAGTTCATGAGATAAATCAAGCTTTAATACGGTCAAGCAAGTGGGCTCATTTGGTGGACCGATTCGAGCTCACACGTGAACGAGTTAAGCAACTCGATCTATTTAACATCCCTACTTTAAGCAATATTTAACCTATTCTACATGCTTGTTTTAATTGTATTTCTTCTTGTAAGTTTTATATGGAGAGATTTTCCAAAGCACTTGTGTTTCATCTATGTTTGCAAATTGGGTATCTAAAAATAAAATTTGACTTTGATCAATAAATTATTTAAAACACGCCTGTAGAATAGGTTAAATATAGCAAATTATAATTTAAACTAAATTAGAGTTAAATATAACATTTGTTTGCTTTATATGAAAATCAGATTTTTAATAAATTATAGCACTGGTTTGATGGTCATTATAAAAAGAAATTGAGGGAAAATAATGTTTTGAATATTGATCTTTTAGAGAATGTGTGATTAAAAAGTAGGGAAAATTTTGAATTGTATGTGCGATTAAAATGAATTGTTGTGGATTCAATGGTATGTGATTAAAATTAATTGTTAATTTTAACTTATATTTAATTAAACTTTTTAGTTGAACTAAACATAGACATACAAAAATTATAGAAATTATCTACTAAACAATGTTACATGATAATTCTATTCATTAGTAAATAAATTTATAATGTTACCAAACTTAAATTAAATTGATTGAATTGAGTACCAATCTACAAAAGTTTGTCACCCAGGCCTCGTCAGTGTGGCCTCCTTTGTGAGGAGGCCGTCTCGAAATCACTTGACTATTTTTTCGAGTTTTTTTAGAACAATCATGTTATTTATACATTTTTTTTTTGTTTTTTACAATCATAGTTGATAACTCACACTTAACAATATCACTAATATTCATTCATTTTAAAAACTATTTTTTAATCAATGGTTAATTGTACAAATACGTTAATTCTCTTTAAAAAGAGATGTATTGGTAGTTGAGATATCTCAATCATCGCGGTCTTGTCTCTTACATGTTTTCGTGAATAATTATATTACATGTACATTGTCTTTTATATTATTTTATAAATTATACCACGTGACGTAATGTTTTACCCAGGCAAAGTACACAATCCACGGATATGAAAAAGAAAACCAAACAGCCCCTTGTTTAAAGATTTTTCCTTTTCATCACCTACAAATACCTTCTCCTTTTCTCACTTCCTACACAACAAAATCATTTCAAGAAATTTTCACTGTCTTTTATCAACCCTTTAATCTCTCAAACTGTATCTTTGTTAACAATCCCTGTTAGCATTGAAATGGATACCAAAATTGGTTCTGTGGATTCGTGTAAATCTGCTTCGTGTACAGACTTGTGTAGCCTTCCCACAAACGGTTGCGTTTCTACGGTTCAGAACTCTGCAGTGCCGTTTAATTCTGCCAAGGCGACTCTTGGCCGCCACCTGGCTCGCCGTCTCGTTCAGATTGGCGTAAGCGATGTTTTTTCAGTCCCTGGTGACTTCAACTTGACTCTACTTGACCTCCTCATTGCTGAACCCGGGCTGAACTTGATTGGATGCTGCAATGAGCTCAACGCTGGATACGCCGCAGACGGTTATGCTAGGGCTCGTGGAGTCGGCGCTTGTGTTGTCACATTTACCGTTGGTGGTTTAAGTGTTCTCAACGCGATCGCCGGCGCGTACAGTGAGAATCTTCCGGTGATATGCATTGTAGGCGGACCCAACTCCAACGATAATGGTACTAACCGGATTCTACATCACACTATCGGGTTGCCGGATTTCAGCCAGGAGCTCCGCTGCTTCCAAACTGTCACCTGCTATCAGGTTCTTACAATCAGCACAACGATAGCTTAAATATGTCAGCTAGATTTTCGTTCACACACTATTTTCTTTTATTGCTGACATGTTTCTTCGTTTGGGGATTTAATTTTAGGCGGTGGTGAATAATTTGGAAGATGCTCATGAATCGATAGACACGGCGATATCGACGGCATTAAAGGAGAGTAAGCCGGTGTATATAAGTGTGAACTGTAACTTGCCGGCGATTCCACACCCGACATTTAGTCGGGAGCCTGCTCCATTTATGCTCTCTCCCAGGTAAGTTTTAGTTTCTGGCGTATTTTACCGTGGTGAATCTTGAGAATTCTTTGCTTTCATATTCAATTAGTCCGTTTGATTGCAAGAAAATGAATTACAGGGAATTGAATTGACTACAATTTATTTTATTGGAAATTGTAATTAATTGTGTTTGATTTGTATAATTTTCCATCTAGAAAATGTTGAAAGTTTGGTGTCCCGTTTGACTTCGTTTTTCATGAAAATTGTCATTTAAAGTGATTATTTTTTTACTATCTAGTCTAGAATTTGTTCACATTGCAAAAAAAAAAAAAAAAAAAAAAATTCATACTGAATACCATTCGTTTGACTTTGTTTTGCATGGATATTGTCAATAAAAGTGATAAATTTTTTTACCATTGTGTCTAAAATTTTTTTCAATTGCAAATATTAAAAAAAAAAACCTGGAAAAATTTTTCTCACCGAAGTGGTGGGAATTCATTTTCAACAAAAACAAAGAATATGTGCTTGTGTGAGGAAACCAAGAAAACCTTTTACATGGAAAATTATTGCAATCAAATAATGCAAAAGTGGAAGTTGGAATTGGTTTTCCATTTTCCATGAAAAATTTTGCACGAACATACCTTTAATGTAATTTCAAGATTTTACTGTTAAAGTTGTGATTAGGAGATGTGTAGTCCAGACTCCAGAATATATTAATAGATCTGAAACATTGATTTTGTTATTTTTAACGTGGTTTAATTTTGTTAATGATAGTAATTCTGTTTGATGTAGGGTGAGTAATAGAATGGGTTTGGAAGCTGCCGTCGACGCAGCGGCTGCATTCTTGAACAACGCTGTCAAACCAGTTATGGTGGGTGGGCCGAAACTTCGTGTTGCCAAAGCATGTAATGCCTTTGTCGAATTAGCAGATGCTTGTGGCTATGCTCTCGCGGTGATGCCATCGGCCAAAGGGCTAGTCCCCGAGCACTATCCACATTTCATTGGGACTTACTGGGGCGCAGTGAGCACGGCTTTTTGTGCAGAATTCGTGGAATCAGCTGATGCATATTTGTTCGCTGGTCCAATCTTTAACGACTACAGCTCGGTTGGATATTCTCTTCTTCTCAAGAAAGAGAAGGCGATCATCGTGCAGCCTGATCGTGTCACAATTGCTAATGGACCTGCATTTGGTTGTATCCTAATGAAGGATTTCTTCATTGCTCTTGCGAAGAGGCTTAAGTGTAACACGACTGCTTATGAGAATTACCATAGGATATATGTTCCTGAAGGACTTCCTCTCAAGTGCAAACCTATGGAGCCATTGAGGGTTAATGTTCTGTTCCAGCATATTCAGAAGATATTGTCCAGTGAAACGGCTGTCATTGCTGAGACCGGGGACTCATGGTTCAACTGCCAAAAACTAAAACTGCCACCGGCATGCAGGTTAGCACTAGAGAAATCTAAATATGTGAACTTCGATGTTGCCTTACGAGTCTTTGACAATATGAATATTGAGATCTCATATTATAGAAACTTGGTTTGCAGGTATGAATTCCAAATGCAATATGGATCCATTGGTTGGTCTGTAGGCGCAACTCTGGGTTATGCACAAGCAGTACCAGAGAAGCGAGTCATTGCCTGCATCGGCGATGGTAGCTTCCAGGTTATCTATTCCTCCTTTATTTGCAGAAGATAGAGAATAATATCGAACAAATACATAGGTTTTTAGTAGTTTCACTCCCAATCTGAAAGTTACATTTTCAGTAACGACTTGAATCGGGTTTTTTCCTACTTATCATGGAAAGTCACATTTAGGTGAATGTGGGTTGTTGATGGTAGCATGACAAGGCTGTATGTCTAAGCTCTGCATCTACTTTTGAATTTTACGTTGCAGGTGACTGCTCAGGATGTGTCGACAATGATTCGATCTGGACAGAAGTCTATCATCTTCCTGATTAACAATGGTGGTTACACCATTGAAGTAGAGATCCACGATGGTCCTTACAATGTGATCAAGAACTGGAATTACACTGCATTAGTAGATGCAATCCACAATGGTGAAGGAAATTGCTGGACAACTAAGGTAATTGAGCTATTAACTGTCCCTTTTGTTTAAGTAAATTATTTTGATTTAAGTTCTTTTCTTTTTAAGAGGTGGAATAGAATAACTCGTTGAAGTTCCTGTTTTTACTAATTCTTCCGCGTCATTGTTAATGTAGGTACAATATGAAGAAGAACTAGTTAAAGCAATTGAAACTGCAACCGGAGACAAGAAAGACTGCTTATGCTTCATCGAAGTGATTGTTCACAAGGACGACACCAGCAAAGAGCTACTCGAATGGGGTTCTAGGGTCTCAGCAGCCAATAGTCGCCCTCCCAACCCTCAGTAGACTACTTCGATTCAGAAAATTTAATGAATTACATAATACCAACTGTTTTATTTGTCACTCTTGTTCCAAGTTCTTATTTCTTAACATTTCGACACGTTGAAGATGCATTTTACCCTAGTGTTGTTTCTTTACATATATTTATAAGTATTGATGTCTATTGATCTTTATGCATCACAAATGTTGTCTTTTCTGTTTAATGGCCTCTTTTGGCTTGGGGTGGTGAACGTACATGACACGATAATTGAGCACATGGCTTGTAACACATGTTGTGTTCTAACTCACCTAATCGTCGCATGCCTAAAAGTAAAGCTAAGTCGAAGAGATTTGACCAGGATCTATAACTTCTTCAACATCTAAATTGGATCAAATTGAAACAAGCTTCTCCAATTTCCACTTTCCTCGAGGCGTTTAGTTATTTCACCTACTTCCGACTTTCTTGCGCTCGAAATTACCGAGGTTCAAATAAATTATTCATTTGATGTGTGATTAATACAAAAGTCGACATTGAAAATAACTAAAGAAAAAGTAATATATATAAGTTTAGAAAAAATTAAGCAAAAGAGATTTGACAAACATGGTCTTGGACCAACAAGTTTCTCTTGGTCCTGCATTCTTTATGATGTAACATTGCCAACCCTACTTGTGGTCCGAAATTTATGGTTGACATCACTATCTGATGCCTATAATTTCGTCTGTTTATCCACTAATCAAGGTTTAAATGTTGAATTGCAAGAAAAGCGTAGAATGTCATGTAACAAAATGTGTCAAAATGTGTCGTACGATCCAGTGTTTAGTCCACAACTGATGTATTTTCGTGTGAATTTCTACGTCAGAGTCTGAAGGGGAATCAATCCATTTCCATCATCTGTCCATCATATTGTCACATCTTTGACAATGCCACTGGAAAATAAACTGAATTTTAAAACAAACTGATTTTTTCCCTCTTATTTTAGCATTTAATAAATTCTAACTTTTATTTTATTTATTTATTGAAAAGCACGATGAAGGATGAAGTGAGCGAATTAAAACTAGGATTGACAAAACCTTCAAAAGAATAACTCTCCTAGTTCATATTTGTACACATTTTGATATCTTGACACATTAGACATTCTTAGAAAATGAAAACGAGCTAAGTTATGATGTGTCAATATATTTAAATATATAGGGATTCACATTTGCTAAGAGCATCTTCGATAAATTCAATAAATCGCTATCTAGTTTACATGTAAATTGAAAGATTTTTAATTGAATAAAACTACCCATACGTGGAAACTTTTACAGAATTTTTACAGGCTTCCACTTGAAGCAGTTTCATTGGCAATTAGCACCCACAAAAAAAAAATAAATAAAAAATCTCTGCAAATGGCAGCACCTATAAAGCTTCTATTCATGTTTAATTTAAGCAATCTAGTAAAACTCTAGTCTTTATCTCCTCTGGTTCTATCTATGACTCAATAATGTTGTATAGGCGCCTTCTATTTTCTTTAAATGGTAACAAAATCCTATCTACATTTCTTTGGACTCCATTAAAATCAAATTTTGGGAGAAAATGTATTTTGAAATAGTGATTTTTTAAAGAAAATATAGTTAAAAAAGAAGGAAAGATTCTAAATTTACGTGTAATATTATTTTATTGAAAAATATTGATTGAAAAGAAAAAGGAAACATACATTTTAAATAAAATGAAGCCAAAGAGGGGATAATCCAGACAGCTCTACCACATCAGCTTCACAAATCTCTCAGATTGCACTAGAGATTGCTCACACTTGTAACCATTTGTGAAATCAAATACATTAAAATATATCCTATAAACTGATGGCGAGGTAATTGTAAAGTTTAACAGCGTTAATTTCTTTTTTTCTTTTACTGGTTATATAAAAAAAGCAGCCAAACATTAAATGCGTGGGGAATCTATAGCATAGTTCACAAAATCATTTTGATGCAGATGAGACTCGAGTGCTATTTACACATCAGAAAAACTATTACAAAGGGAATAACTATTTGCCGGGACCATCTTCACTTGGCACGAAAACAAGACGACCATTTTGGAGCAAAGCAGCAGGAAATGGGGCTTGACAAGAGCTAATATGCGATCTGAGGGGAGGTATATTCAAGCCACTTATCCATCACTCATTTCTGTCCATATATAAATAATCACTTCCCATAATTTAAAACGTTTGTAATCACTCCCCAAACATGCTATAAGAAATACTTTCAGCTATCTATTTAGATAAGATAAGCTCCTTCAGTTGCATTTATTGCCTGAACTTGAAGTAGAACAAAATAAGCTATTGTCATCCTTACAAGACACTTTTTGTACTGGAAAATAAACTTCTTAGTATGGTCGATTGAAGGTTGCCGTTCTGTTTGCAACAGCAGATAGCGAAAACTTAATTACTCTTCTTTCCCATTATTATTGATCAAAAGGCACCAAATTAACCAAGTTGCTTCAAGGTCTCAGTCAATACTTCTATCATTTATCCCCTAATTCTACTAACCCTCTGTGAATATCCTTAACAAATTCATCTCTCTAGTGTACAAGTCATAATGCTTCTGTTCAATGTATTCTTATACGTCATTCCCTTTTCATACTTTAAATGACTAATGCAAGATAATTCTTATGTGGTCAACTGAGTTTGCCAAGACAAGTAACACTAAAGAGAATAGTAGACTAAACAATAACATCAAAAAAGCACTCTCCGGTCTAATCAGAACTTACTGAATGGTACCCAAGACGGAATACCAGTGATTTATTTTCATCAAGAAACTTTTCTGCCCACTTCAACCCAACAGCGTGCATCGTCTTTAGCAATGAGAGGTGCTCTTTGCATACATCTGCAAGCCGGTCCAGACCTTCACATCTTGCCAACACCAAGAGATGCCTCTGAGCCTGGGCGAAGAAAATAGAGAAGTTTTAACACATTAAATCATTTTTTTGCTTTCAAGTGTATATACCCAAGTGTGTGCATGTGAGCGTTACAGCAAGATGTGAAAGACCTTTGGATAAAGATCCTTCAGTACTACAACATCATCCAATATCTCCATCACAACATTCTTATGCTTGTCAGGATGCATTGCAATTTTGTAAAGAGCCTGAGCCCATGAGTTCCATGCTTTGATCATGCCTCCACCATCTTCCTTATCTAGGTATTCTTTTTCGTTCAGATAATTGTCTTTCTGAAGTCCCTTCAATTTTTTGTTTACATCTGATTCATAGATAGCTTCCCTTTTGACCTTCTGATCACCATTTGTAGGACTTGTCTTTGATTCTAGTGATCTTCCACTGCTTCCCTTGGAGGATCCTCCATGACACCTCACTATGGATGCAAACCCTTCAAAAAGGGATGAGTAAGTTTCACGAAGTACCTCACAGCCCTTGGCATAGTCATTTTTGAGACAGTTTGGTCTCTGAGGATTCATATTTGGTCCTAAAACATGGATGACATGGGTTATGCCTTCCCTAGTAAACAATGGAGAAGTTGGAGGTAGCGGGACCACTACAGCTTTTCCGGGCTTAAGTGATCCAGCCCTTTCCTTGGTTGCATTTTCTAGTTCAGGACCTGCGGCGCTAAAGATAGCAGCATTTACGCCTCCACCTCCAGGTTTTAGTCGCCTGCACAAAGTTAGCGCTCAGATGATCTTCCTAAAATGCAAATGCAAATGTGGCAAATGTATACAGAATTGAAAAAAGAATTTGGATGGTGTAAGAAGGAAGAGACCAAACTGAGAGCGAGCACTGTTCTTGAAAGATATGTGACAAGATTAAGTTGGCAAGTCAAACAATAAATAAAGAAGGTGGATAGGGGGAACTGTGCCATTCTATGTGTTATTTCCTGGGATCCATGCCCGGACAGAATGCTATCCTAACATATTAAAGGTAGTTATCATCTTGATACTGTACAGCTCCCTCATTCTGCTTTCCATGTAGAGGTTGACATTTAACAATAATGGAGAGAGCGATCTATGGATAACTCCCCTCTTACAGCTATAAGGAACGATCTGCTATCCCCCATTCTTTCTAAATCTCTTCCACATTTCCTCTTTGAAGATATTTCATGTATCTGTATAAAATTGCATCCAGATGACAGACGAAACAGATAGATTCCTAACTCAGTTTAGTTGTCTGTAAGACGCTGCAACAACCTGTAAGCATCAATTGTCCATCAATCGTGTTTTTTTGGGAACATGATCTTACATATTTTAAAAGATTACAATAAAATTTCAACAGATCTTGCATATACAATAGATTTTTTACCCCATGCTAATAAGGCAATCATACATAAGGACTCTTTACCACATGAACTGAATCCCTGTGGCTTTCTTCCAAGTGTAACAATACATCATTTCAATAGTGCCATAGTTATTTCCTAACAACCCCAGAAATCTTTTCAATGGGGTCATGCTTACATATTATATAACATCCCATCACCCTGTCACTCTTCAAACCATTTTCTTTCAAGAAGAAAAAAATTGGCAGACACGAATAATGGAGAGATGAAGCATTTATTGGCACAAACCTTTACAACTGAATACTAGTAACAAGAAGAAAAAGAAACTGATAGAAGACAAGCAGTTAGATTTTCAGTAAATGAAACTGCTCAGCTTTTGTTCAATCAATTGTATAATTCACAAACTCACCAATTGGCAGCATTAGCGATTACACTGCAGTTTAAACCTTCACAAGAATGGAGTCGAGTTATATCTCCCACAACTGTGAAGAATTATAAAATTGCATCCAGATGACAGATGAAACAGATAGATTCCTAACTCAGTTTAGTTTTCTGTAAGACGCTGCAACAACCTGTAAGCATCAATTGTCCATCAAACGTGTTTTTTTGAGAACATGATCTTACATATTTTAAAAGATTACAATAAAATTTCAACAGATCTTGCATATACAATAGATTTTTTACCCCATGCTAATAAGACAATCATACATAAGGACTCTTTACCACATGAACTGAATCCCTGTGGCTTTCTTCCAAGTGTAACAATACATCATTTCAATAGTGCCATAGTTATTTCCTAACAACCCCAGAAATCATTTGAATGGTGTCATGCTTATATATTATATAACATCCCATCACCCTGTCACTCTTCAAACCATTTTCTTTCAAGAAGAAAAAAATTGGCAGACACGAATAATTGAGAGATGAAGCATTTATTGGCACAAACCTTTACAACAGAATACTAGTAACAAGAAGAAAAAGAAACTGATAGAAGACAAGCAGTTAGATTTTCAGTAAATGAAACTGCTCAGCTTTTGTTCAATCAATTGTATAATTTACAAACTCACCAATTGGCAGCATTAGCGATTACACTGCAGTTTAAACCTTCACGAGAATGGAGCCGAGTTATATCTCCCACAACTGTGAAGAATTTACTGGAGTCAACATTCTTTTTTGCAGCTTTAGACCTAACCAGAGACAATATTTTTGATCCATGAGACAAATCTACCAAAACAAGCCTAGCCTTTCCGATCTTACTTATAAACTCCTCAACTTTTTCAACAATAATGTCAGATGCCGTCTCCAGATTAAATTGGAAATCAGCTGTAGAAATAGACGGAAATGCCAAAGTCGGAATATTGTCCGAAGCATCCCCACCAGCAACAGAGGTCATTTCGACTTTGTCGCAATCCTTCACATCCTCAAAAACTTTACCTGATCGAACAGAAATATTTTGAGTGCTCTCAATTCCAAGGTCTTTCTCCTTGGAGGCTTCATTATGGACACATTTCTGGGAGACATTTGCCTCAGATCTGGCGTCACCAGGTGAATCCAGCTTTTTCAGAAATTTCATAATCCCAATTTGTATTTTGGCATCTGCATTTTTCTGACCAAAACAGCCAGAGGGAATGGAACCTGACGGACCAAGGGCAATATACATATTGATGGTTTCTTGGACATCCTTTTCATCCTGGCAGAATGTAATTCGAGTGAAACCTTCGCCCAACTTAGGTAATTCTTTCTTTTGCAGCATCCGATTCACAACTGCAGCAGCTTTCCCACCTTGTAAGTTGCCCTCGTGCCCATTCCTCTTCACAGACCGAGAAATACAGAGCTTGGCAGGAAGATCAAGCACCACAGCATGCTTCTCAACTTTTGGGCCACCAAGCTTCAAAAAGTCTGCACGCTGCTCTCTGTCAAGGTTGCATCTGTCTATAAATACACTTTTACCATCCTTTAATGCACTTCCTGCACTGGCTAGACACTGGATTTTTGTCCCAGACTTGCCATTATTAATGGTGTCCTGAATTACGAATAAAAGGAAAAAAGACTTCCTAAGCGAACAAGAGAGATATCTCAAACAATGTCAATAAAAAAGAATCTTTTGCCTATAATGACACATAAAATAGAAAGACTGGGTTTTTATATATAGTATAGAATTATACATAACTATAACAAGAATAAAATTCTCACCAAAATTGAATACAAGCTACTTAATTAGATCTTTTGTACAAGCATTACAAAGGGAGTTAAATTCAGTCAAAAAACACTTTACTGAACCAATGGTATAGTCCATAAACTCATACACGTTAACAAATTATAGCTCATAACAATAAATCAGGACTGGAACCTGTCGAAGCAATTCAGAAACAATACATCAGTATACACATCCGTGCGGAGAGATATGAAATTCAAATCTATTCATTCATTTCAGCAAACAGTTTGTGCCCATATAAATCTACCTGGCAAATGCGAACCCAGGGTCGGAGACAAGTCTTCATAACGTGATCACAGAAGGTGGATTTCCCACTTCCGGGTGCACCCACTAGTAACACCATAATAGGGTTTAACTTCCCCCTTTCTTCTTCTTCCATATCTTCCCCATCTTTGAAAAACAATTAACAAAAAAAGAGTTTCAGAAACTCTTTTCATCATATTAAAAATTTCGTTAAATAATTATAAAAGCGAAAATGGAGAATAACATACGCTTCTGAGTGATTTGATCTTGAGACGTACTTCCACGATCAATTTCCATAGCTCCCACCGTCTGATTCCAGTAGGAAATGAAAATATTTGTTCAATGGCGCACCTTCTAAATTTATGAAATTATAGGTGTTGTTTTTAAATGAAAAGGGTGTTATTGTCAAGGGAGTATTGAATAACAAATTTCTCTCTTTCTAATTATTTAATGAATAGCGTATGTGCATTTTTTATTGCCTGTTTGAGCCCCATTTTTAAGTTTCGTTTGATTCCCCTTTTTTTAGATACATTTTTTTCTCTTTTATTTTTAATCACATATTTTTAAATAAAATAATATTACACACAATTCAAAAAAAAAATTCTACATTTTTAACCATACATTATTAATCAATCTATCATTTCAAAATACATTCTATACAAAACTAGACTCAAACAGACTCTTACTATAAAAAATAATGATATTCATCCTCACTGGGGATGAGCCTCAGTTTATGTGGCAATTACATGACATTAAATGATATACTCAATTAAATGAGTCACTTGACTTCGTATTTAAATGAATATATCATTTAATGTCATGTAATTGTCACATACATTGTTGCTCAACTCCAGTGGGAATGAGTAGCATTACTCTAGAATAAAATGCATTTTGTAATAGTATATTGATGGATAATGTATAGCTAGAAATGAAGGAATTTTTTTTGGATTGCGCGTAATATCATTTTATTAAAAAGCGTATAATTAAAAAGAAAAGAGTGAAAAAATTATTTTTAAAAAATATGAATCAAATAAGGGCTTATATTGCAAATCACTCCGGGAACAACAATTTATTAATGCATGGAAACAAAGAGGCACACGTAGACGAGGACTAAGGGATCATTTAGCAAAGAGTACGTTATTTAGCACTAACAGTGTTAAAATATCACTTTAGATGACTCTAATGTGACATTAAATGAGGATATACGTAAATGAATCATGTAATTCTACTTTTTAATAAACCTACCAGTTAGCACCACCAAGAATGATATTTTAACACCAATAAT
Organism: Fraxinus cuspidata; assembly: GCA_903798385.1. NCBI lineage: Eukaryota > Viridiplantae > Streptophyta > Magnoliopsida > Lamiales > Oleaceae > Fraxinus > Fraxinus cuspidata. The sequence goes on along the minus strand of CAIGRP010071061.1, from coordinate 12,472 downwards.
ACTGGATAATATATGACAATACTTCTACTTCTTATATAAAATCTTCCTCAAAAAATTAACTTGGAACAATTTTCTTTAAAAAAATTTCTAGCTAAACAAAACAATTCCAGAAAAATTATTCACATTTATTTAAAAGTAATTTCCTATTTGCAGAAATAACTTTTGACTTTCGTAAACTCCTATCTCCAGTGACTTAGTCCATGTTTGGTATACTTTAACGTTAAGCCCTTATTTGAAATCCATGTATCAAAATTCTTTTTTTCTCAAACTCATTTTTAACCATATATTCATATAATAAAATATTTTGCCTAAACCCAAAACTATTTCTTCTTTTTTTTTTTTTTTTAAAAAAATCACTTTCAAAATTCATTTTCTTCAAAAAAAAAAAAAAACTCAATTCAAACAAGGTAATGAACACTAACATAAACTAGTGGAATTTCAATAATTTCGAGATGTTCACTTGAATCTTAACGGTTGTGCTACATGTATATAATATTTTACACATTGATTTACATACAAATAATGTGATGAAATGTGATTGAATCAAAATTTTTTAAACCAAATAAAAATAACATTCTCACTTTATTTTTTACACTTCATGTGTATATAAATCATTATGTAACTCCATTATATACAAGTAGCATTATTCGAATCTTAATGGAGCTACCTAATTAAAGACATTTGCTAAATCACAAAAATATTATGATTCAATTATAAGTGGAGTCACAACTCTCAATCTTTGACCTTTATTACATTGGTTTTGTGAAATTCTCTTGGAAATTCCTGATGCATAGAATTTGATATACATAAACCTAGAATATTCATGGGGTTGAAAAAGTTGTACCATATAATGAAACACTTTAATGATACTCAATCACTCTCCAAAAAATTGGCAGATACATAACAGAGTTTAGATCTAAACCAACTTGACCATCCCAGCCATCAAGTCCCTATTCGGTGAGGACCAAAATCAGGTTTTAAGCAAGATAAAATTTGATAAGATGCATGATTAAAAAGCTATGAATTTTATAAAATATTTTATTAAAACTAATTGTTGATTTGTTTTTAATTTTTTTTACCTTAATAAAAATTCAAATTTAATCCCTACCAAACAAAGGTAAAATTTTGAATAGTCAATCTTGCTAAAAAATAAATAAATAATAAAAACAAAAATAGCAAAATGCTTATTTTTCACAATAATTTTCGCTTCTTAAAGCATTACAGTGAGACGTCAAAATTAGCTTAAAAGGGATGAGTTGTAACCTATACAGTCGTAACAAATAGTATTTGAAAAGCCCTTGATCCTTTGCCCTAGAATCCTAATTGAGTTGAGGACTACTTCTAATGTAAGAAATCAGCTATTAAATATGAGAGACTCTCCCAAAACACCATGAGCAAAACACGTCACTCATAGCTAGTGATGTGGGAATTCCTTTGGTCGACTTCATTCTAGACTTGACATTCTCCATTAAGATCCAAAGCTGGATTCGTGATGCAAACAAAATAGATTTATACTATAACCGTTAGCAGAGTTGATCTCTAATGTCAAAAGGAATGGATTAGGTTAATTTCATGCATTCATAGTAGTAGGAGCAATAATATCAGTGGCAAACATGCTAACAAAAGAATGGAGCAGTAAAATCTCCACCAGATTATCCCACATACATAGATGATTAAGATTTACATAATTGCATAACAAGACAATCCAAAGAAACAATTACATAATGGCGCCAACTACTTGTCATACAAAAAATTGTCAATTCATTAGCACCCTCCCTGCCCCCTCTCTTCTCTTCCACTTAAAATTTAATTAGGATCAAGACGGGACAATAATTGAAGGCAGCAGAACAGTTCAAGCATATGAATAATCGACCATAAAAACTCCAATCAAGGTGCTGTTCTTGGTCATTAGGACTAATTCAATGCAAATATTAGAAAACAAAATTCTACAATGAACTTGTACCCTTTGAGACAGCAAAATGCAAAGAGCCAACTTAGAGGACCTCTAACATGGAGTTCCAAACCAGTGCATAAAATAACTACACTGCAAAACTTGAGAGCAATACAATTCTTAGACTACATTGAAACGACAAACTTATTCAAATATGATCTTCGTTTCTAGCAACAAATGAATAATACAACTTGTCATTAGAACAAAACCATCATTGAGAGAGCAATTCACACTAGTAAAATCTTTGAATACACCAAAAGTTTTCACTATGTTTAAGATCTGGTGTCATTTTGATATTAACCAACCAAAATTAAGCGTATGTGCATAAATATATCAGGAAAAGCTTGCAAATATCTCATAAATTCATCGTAAAACCAAATTATACTCTGCAGGCATGTAAATAATCTCTAATAATCACAATAAAAAGGTAAAGCTGGAAAACCACATTGTAAATAATCTCTAATAATCACAATAAAAAGGTAAAGCTGGAAAACCACATTGATATAGCATATTAAGTTAAAATAATGTAACGTTCAAAATCATAGAACTCTCCTTGGATTGGATACTAGGAATAGAAGTGAAGTGCCAAAATGTACCAAAGTAGTAAAACAAATTGAAATTAGCGAAATTAAATAGTCCGGAAATAAGAAATCCTAAAAAAGGTCCAGAGTCATGGAGGCTCGGAAATTCAGGGACTCGACTACTTAGATCTCTGCCTCATCTTTCGGCGCTTCCTCTTCAACCTCCTCATTCTCTTCTTCTTCCACTGATATCATTTGCAACAAAGTAGATTGGATGAATATTATGTACATGATAATAAACAAGTATAACGAATACGGAAGACGTAATCGAACATTAACGAATAAATTTAGTGAAATCCATTAGATTTTACCTTTGCTCTCATGATTAGGGAGATTGATAAAACTCAGCCTCCTCTTAGAACCCTAGACGACGAAGAGATTGACGAAGAGGCGTGTTAACGTGCTAAACCCTAGGGTCGTACTATATTTATAGTGAGCCCAAGCGCTTAAAAAATGTTTAGGCTCGTCAAGCGCTGGGCAGATGACGGCCCAGTCCAACTTCACCTGTTCTTTTTCTTTTGATTGGTCATTATTTGGGAAAAAAAAAATCAATAAAAAATATAAGTATTGATATATAGGATAATGTGTTATAAAGGCGAAAAACTTTTTTGAATTTACGTGTAAAATATTTTATTGTATTAATTTATAATTAAAAATGAGTATGTAGAAAATGAGTTCTCAAATTAATTATCAAACACGGGCTTCGTTTTAGATATAGTGAAAATTAAATCCGCACAAGAATTTCAACTTTTAACTTCAAAATTCAAATTTAAAACTCATTTATTAAAAATCAAGTCATATATTTTTTAAATTAATAATATTAATATTAAATTTTCTTTTTATTCTCTCTCTCTATCTTCTCTCTTTAAATCATACACACCCAAATCTCAAGCCTTAAGAATCCCAAATCACACATGCACAATGCTCCTTCTCCTTTGGTGCCAATCAACACCTTCTCATCCTCCAACGCTCAGTGGTACTATGTGGTGCATTGGTAGGGTGCAATGTGATGCGATGTTAGGTTTGTTGTGTGGTGCGATAGTGGTGTGCAATGTAGTGAGGTGGTATTTTGCACGAGTTCAGATGGCAAATGGAATTCAGTTGACGGTGTGGTGGTAGTTTTGTGTGGTGCGATGGTATTGTGTTGTGCGATGTGATGCGATGCGATGCGATGTGATGTTGGTATCCCATGCAGATGCGAGAGAAATAGTAGAATAGGTGTTTAGCAACAAAAAAATATTTAAAATCGGCTAGGCTTTTTATGCAATCCAAAACAATTTTGAGAATAAGATATTAAGATAGGACAAGAAGGAATATGTAATAAATGTTTGCGAAGTGATTGTACTTGAACATGTTTTAGGGAAAAAATAAATGTTTAAGACATGAAAATGGGTAGTGATCACACATGCTCCTCAAATATTATTTTTGTATCTCATCAATAGGCATCTAGCTTTGTTTCAAATTGCAACATGTACAATATACATCATCACAAACCATGTACACTCCTAATGATATATCGAATGACATATTAAATACATATGGAGTATTTGTTAATTATGTGAAGGCATAGAGATCACATGACACACATTGAAGTTGATTAGAGGTGACTTAACCACATCATACTTTAGTTTTATAATTTTTTTAATATAAAGAATTGGATCGGACAATGGTTCTATTTTTAAAATTTCAATTGGTACTCAATTCAATTTGATTCCTTTCAGGACAAGACCGAACCAAACCGGAGTGAGGATTGCTAACTCAACACCGAAAAAGGGAGTGTAGAGATAGAAATTAATGGGGCGGTTATGGTGAAGTAAAAAATTGAAAAGATTTGTTTTTCTATATAATTGGTTTAAGATAGTTTTTAAAAACTGTTCACATATTAATTATCCTTATTTATTTCCGATTTACGAAAATATAAGTTTAACACCTTATTTTTAAAATATATAGTTAAAATGTAAGAATTTGCTTAATTTTTCATTGTAAAAATGATTCTCATCCACCATACTTTAGTATCGTGTCAATACTTGACAGACTTGCTTTCATGGCAGACGATGTGATATACATGTAAAAACAACCTTCACCCTTGATAGAAACATCAAATCAATCATATCTTCGAAAATATTCCAAAAGTTCCTCATATAAAATTATTGACTCTAGAGCATGACCACCTGATGAAATTGGAGGGAAGAAGAGTAAACGGCCGATACTACAAAAGGATTCCTCTTTGGATAATAGGTACTGTAACTGGTATTCTCGTGATTAGTTTAATATGTTTCTTATTCTGTACCGAAGAAATTTATAACTCACAATTTGAAACATGTGAAATCAGGGCATTACTTGGATGCTACTATGGATACATGAGAGAATATGATCAAAAAAGCTATATTTGCTAGAGAATTGGGAGTTCCTATCATGATATCTCTAAAGATATGGTGTTCTAACAATTGTACCGATATTCCATCTCCGTTATCCATTAAACCCGTCCTAAATAATTCTTTTTTTTTTTTTCGTATTTCAGAATACAATTAACCAATATGTTAACTAACCAATTCACAAATATAAGGAGAGGCAGGCCTAGGCTATAAACTAGACCTGCCCTCAACCAAAAATTGAAGATGGTTGTACAAAATCGAATTTAGGGGACAATACACATTTAAGATTGTTAGAATATACAATTTTAAAATTAACAAACATAATTTAAAATCTCAAAAATCATATCATAATTAAATTTTATTAATTAAAATAGATATTTTAAAAATATTTTATTAATTAAATATATCAATGTCACAATAGTGTACACATTACGACAATTACTTACTAGTCACAATAAGAAAATGTCACAATTACAAATTTCATAGGTCACAACTTATTTATCAATCACAAAGTATCAAATTAATTGGTCATGCGTTATTTTTGCAATTTATTTCTCGATCACAAATTACAAATTTTATAGGTCGTAATTAATTTATTGATGAGAAATTATCAAATTAATATGTCATACAATATTCCTAGGTCACAAATAACACATTTACGGGTCACCATATATTTATTGATTACAAATTATCAAATTAATAGGTCACGAATTATTTCTCGATCACAAATCACAAATTTTGTAGGTCACAGCTTATTTTACAGTCACAAATTATCAATTTAATTGATCATAATTAAAAAAATTGTAAGTCACAATTATAGATTTAGTAGTAATTTTACATTTTTTAAAATCACATATTATTTATTAATCACAAATGATATATTTTATCAATCAGATATTATTTATTGGTAGCAAATTAACCATTTTATTGGTCATAGTCACCAAAATAATTGGTCACAAACATCCTTCACCTTACCTCATTTCACCTCACCTCACCTCACCTCACCACACCACTACCACTACCACCTGCACTAGCACTAGCACTTGTACCTTACCGCAACCACCACCCGTACCATTATCACAGCTTGCACCTCACCACCATCACCAACACTTGCATCACCATCACCAGCACCACCACCAACTACAAACAACACCACTGTACAGCACAATGCACTACCACCACACCGTAGTACATGCACTGCATCGCCGCATCGCATAGTGCACCACCATCGCACCGTAGTGCACGCACAACACCACCACACTGCACACCGCAACACCATCTTACCCCAAACCCCTACAAAAAACCATCGATCACGACTCCATAGCATCCATTTCGAAGAAATCAAACTCAAGAAAAAAGAACAGATTTGGCGATTGTACGAGGTGCTTAGCACTGCATGGCGTTGCTGCCCAAAAAATAACATAGTTTGCCTACACTTCGATGGTGGATTTATCGAGGCGATAGAGGCAATGGCTTTATCGTCAGATTCTCGTCAACGATTCAATTCTCCACAGAACTCAGCTGGCATGTGGTATCTCCTTCACCATCGTGATAAGGTTGTTGAATTAGGGCGCAAAGAAAAATAGTGGAGAGATACAAGGGACAGAGAGCGAATGAATGAGTAAAATTAAGTTTGATGGATATATATATATATATTTATTTATTTAATAAATGTTAAATAATTAATTATAACTTGAATTATGAAAGATGAAATTTAAAATCTTATTTATGAAAAGCAAACTTGAAAAAAGCCCTAGGTGTAATTTTTACTTGAATCTCTGCTCAACTTAAGCCCAATTAACCATTATAGCCTATAAACTCAATCCTAACCCCAGTTCATGTCTAATTGTTCAACATTAGTTAAAAACTTCATTTATTCCCATTCATTCAAGGCAAAATGTTGGTTATAAAATTAGGTGTTTTATTTAATGTATGTTTGACTAAGTTTAAAAAGTTCATTTATAATTAAATAAGTAAATTTTATAATAAATATTTTTAAGATTAAAATTAAAAATAAATAACTTATTTTACAATATCAGTTGTTTTATGTTTGCCTAAACTTAAAAGTAATTAAATTTTTGTTTCTATGTAAGTTTTCATATATTACTTATTCATTTTTATAAGTAAAATTTACTTATTTTGATAATAATATCTATGTTATGTGGTCAAAATAAGTTACTTGCTCTATATTTAATGTTATATGTGAAAAGAATATTTGTTAAAAACTTATTTATTTAGAAATAATATGAGTTTAATTATATTATTGAAGTGAGTCAAACATGAACTTGAAATTAATTCAAATTCTTAGATTCTCGATATTCCCCACCAATCCAGGTGATATTAGAATGTGTTGGTATAGATATTCACAACAAATAGTATTTTGAGAACGTACAATCTTTTATTATTATTGTGTGTTATCAATTGTGATTGTCAAAGTTCTCTGGAACTTGAACTCATTAGATATTTTAATTTTTGATTGATAGACATATATCATTTTCTCATGTTTATCATGCTTTCGTCAATTTAAATTTTCTAGGGAGATCGTCAATTTCCTATTTTACAAGAAAAGCTACAAAAATTTAATAAGATATCTTAATGTTGACTTCTCTTAGGCGTGAATTCATTGAAAAAAAATTTAAATTTTAGCCCACCTTAACATCTTTGTCTCAATTCGCCCTGTTCGTTCAATGTGTTTAGAACACAAGACGAACAACATATTTCCTTTTTCATTCTCCACTTTATTTCGCAACAACTCGTTGATTATTAACTTGTATCTATGGTGTGGGGAGATCAGCCCATGCAAAGTAATTGCAAGCATATGCCACCCGAAACCCTGAAATTGGCCACTGGGATTACCCTCCGTCCAAGAGGTCTTCAAAGCAGGAAATTGACTACAATGACACGCCATGATTTCATTTGATTTTAATATCAGTTGATATCTAAAATTCTGAAATTATTATTTAAATCAGATTAGAAATTAATTGATATCTAAAAATCAGATTTTTATCTATGATATTAATTTGATAAAAGTTGAACATGATATATATATTTTTTTGACATAGGAACCCGTGGCTGCTACTCGTGAGTGCGCACTGGGTAAATCTCGCTCCATGTGCAGTAGTCCGCAAACCACACAGGAGAGATAAACCGCACTGGGCTCGACCGAGAAAATGTTGGCAGAGGATTCGATATTTTGATAAAAATTGATAAAATACGTGGTTGAAAAATTTAATAAAAAATTATGAGTTAAAAAAATGTAATTAATAATTTTGCCTTAAATTTTTATCAATTCTAAACTTACCGAAATACATCTATAACCCCAATCAGCTTGTCAACCAGTGGGTCAACCCACTTGGCCATATAATTTAACAACAATGCTATATGTACAGACATATTTGTCAGATGAATTTACGGAATACCAGATGACAACATTTCATTAGAGTTTAGACACAAAAAAAAGTTAAAAAACAGCCAATAAAGTTTATCTCCCCTGTAACAAACAGCTTTATTCATAATCTAAATCCAACAATACGGACGAGCTCCTCACTACAACTTGACTTGCACCTTCAGTCTTTCACAACTGTGTTAAAATGAGAATTCTATTCTCACCATTGTTTTTCTTGATCTCTGTACTCTCAAATTTCGGCACCCCTAATCCGATTCCTGGAGGATCAGAAAGTCCTGTTACATAAAATGAAGGATAACTTTAAGTTCGATTCTTCCTAGTCAACTAAACTGGTTTCTGGTCAATGTCTTGATGATCAACGATCATTATTGATTCAATTCAATTCAATAACAATATCATCTTCGACCCTATAAATTCTATCAAACTGGTGACTTGGAACGAGTCCAAGGATTGTTGCACCTGGAACGGAATTGTCAATGATAGTTCAGGGCCTGTGATCAGTTTGGAACCGGATGACGAATCAATTTCTGGTGGGATTGAGAATTCAACACTTATGCAGCCTTCAGTATCTTGAAAAGCTGAATTTGGCTTACAACGGATTGAACAACATTCGGAATCCGAAGGGGATTTACAATCTTGTGAATTTGACATACTTGAACTTATCAAATGCATGTTTTGTTTGACAGATTCCAATTGAGGTTTCGAGGATGACAAGGTTGGTTACTCTTGATCTGTCCACTTTTTCCCTGAGACTCAGCCACTGAAATTTGAGAATCCGAATCTAAAAACGTTTGTTCAGAACCTTAAAGAGCTTCAAGAACTTTATCTTGGTGGCGTTAATATTTCAGCCCCAGGGAGTGAATGGTGCCAGACCTTGTCTTCGTCTTTACCAAGTCTAGCTAAGCAATTTGAGCCTGTCTAATTGTCTTCTTTCAGGTCCGCTAGATTCTTCCTTATCACAGCTTCAAAATCTTTCATTTCTCCATCTTGACAACAACAATTCCAGACTCGTTTGCAAATTTCTCGAAACTGACAACTTTGAGCGTGAGCTCTTGTTCTCTGCAAGGATTCTTTCCCGACAAAATCTTCCAGCTACCCACTTCAAAGAATCTGAATTTGTCGAATAATAGTTGCTCAATGGCAATTTGCCGCAATTTCCCCGGGTGGATCTCTTAGAAAATTCATTCTTAGCTACGCTAATTTTTCGAGTTCATTGCCTGATTCCATTGGTAACCTTGGCATGTTTTCGTGGATTGATCTGAGAATTGCAATTTCAGTGGACTACTTCCATCGACGATAACAAACATGTATTCGAGGGACTAACAGGTTCACTTTCTTCCATGTATTTCGAGGGACTTGATGATCGCGTGCACATAATTCACTTTCTTCCATGCTTTTTTTTTTTGGGTGAAAAGTAATTAATTCTACTTCAATTTGAAACACCGTAGTTCAAAATTATTTGTCTTTTTGTCGACCCGATTCTTGCTTATTTTAACTGGTTTAAACATCAACTAATTTGGCCGATAACTAGTTTCTAATTTTCAAATTACTGTACCTTTCCCATAAGTCGATTAAGACATTTTTTTTTAAAAAAAAGAGGTGGTTGTCATTGAACGCTTACATATACTAGTTAACGATAGCATGATTGGTTTTAACAAATTAATATTCAAGATAGTATTGTACTCTAATAACATTCACGTGTCAAGTGATCTAATTATAGAGATCACCTTAAATTATTATATATATTTTTTGAAAAAAAAATTGTATATTTTCTAGATAGACCTAGGTGTCTTGTCATCAATTCGAGAAAAATTTCGACAGGACAATCTTATATGCACACATGTTAAAACTGTTCATTCAGATCACGACATATCGAATATCAAGTCATTCAAAATGCAACACATATAATCCTCCACCATCTAACCAAAAACAACATCAACAATATCTAATCCACAAGATCAACAAACAACAACCGATTTGAACCAGAAATCAGCATATTCGTATTCGGATTTTGTGAGACATGTATCACTCGATTTGACCCCCTTCTGGTCAGATTTTGGCGACGGGATCGCTACCAATCATAGTAATTAAAATCGGATTAGATCGACCAGTCCGGCCTTTGAACCAGTGAATCGGATAGTGGTCAAGTCCGGTTCGTACTGTTTGGTGCATTTACAATGGAACCGATCATGAACTGCCCAAATCGATTCATACTTGTCCTAAATCAGGTAAGTTTTTAGTTGAACCAATACCAGTTCATATTGGTCTAGAACAAAATTTAACATCAAAGTTCCATGGGGAGAGACTCAAACCCGCACAGCTTTCTTGAGGCATTAGGATCTTGACCACCATGGTAAATATATAGGATTGTAACAAATATTGTGAGCCAAATTTATATATATATCGCGTTCGTATGGCCCCCGTTATTTGAAATTTTAATGGTTGGAATGGTGTTTTTTAAAATGTATGGTTAAATTTTTTTTTTATTATTTTTTGGATTATGTGTAATATTATTTTATTGAGAAATGCGTGGTTGATAAGAATATGGATAAAAACGAATTATAAATTTAATAGGGACGAAACTGGGGCATAGTAGAATGGCATAAAATAAAATATATATTGTCCTCTTGTTTTAATTTTTTAAAATTAAATTTAAGAATTAACAACGATCCACCGGTTGAATAATTGACCCAACGTTTGAATCATTGACTCGATGACTTTTTTGGATCGATGAGAAGGCTGGGTCCGATAACTATGCTACCAATGAACTCAGAAAACTCAAAAATCTTTGGGGTAGAGACGTAGAATCGACGACCTCCAATTTGGCCGAAAATTTTGTATTTGTAAAGGGAGAAAACTTGTTTTATAGAGAGAGAAAATAACCTGTAGAGAGAGAGAGAGAGAGAGAGAGAGAGAGAGAGAGAGAGAGTTCAACCGTGACATTTGAGAAGAAAAACAGAAAATATACAGAACTATTTGTAAGACAGTAAGAGAGAACTGAATTCTTATTTCATTGAAATGGAACATGAACACAAGGCCGTACAGGATATTATACTTACATTTAAACACAACAAAGCCACAAAACTACACAAAAGCCCTTCATATCTCCAGTTTATTTGAATAATGCTGAATGTACAGAACTATTCATGCAAGATGTTTTACAGAAGAGTCACATGGACGTGGGTCCCAACTGATTTAAATATTATTTCAAAAAGTGGGCCACACATGTTCGTGTCTTCCCTGTATTTCTTCGTTCCTGTTGCTGTAGCATTGTTCAGTTTATTTAAGTCTAATGCACCTAGACTTATTTCTGCTTCTGTGCATTTTCCTGGAGGTTTGTAGAAGAGGCTGGAAACCATATAATGGGTTTTCATTATTGGACTTTCTATCCATGTTGGTTTGCATTTGCTATCATCATTGTTGGGCTTTTCTTATTGTTGAGATAAGTGGATATTGCTGGACTTTCCTTGCTAGGTGAATAGACTTCCTTATTGCCGAGATGAATGGTCATTGCTGGACTTCCTTATTGCTAAGACGAGTGGGCTTTGTTGGACTTTCCTTGTTAGGTCAATGGATTTCTTTATTGTTGGAATGAGTGGTGCTAATTGTTAGAAATATTACTAGTTGCAATACAGTAAAGTGTAGAAATAAAACTTATCGACTGCTAGAGTTTCATGACAGCACATTATCCTAAAGCGAAATTGCCCGTTGATAACTGCAGCGACCTCTGTGGACAATCACATTCAGAANCGCAATGTGAGAGCTGCTGCACTAGGTATTACTATTAGAAATTAATCTAGTTGCAATACAGTAAAGTGCAGAAATAAAATTTATCGGCTGATCGAGCCTCGTGACAGCACGATGTCCTAAAGCGAAATTGCCCGTCGATAACTGCTGCTACTTCTGTGGACAATCACCTCCAACATACAACAATCAAATAAACCAATTGTACAACAATCACAAATGATTTTCAGAACCCTCAAGTGTACTTTAGAAAATATGTAAAATTGAATATAATAGTTTATTGAATATGAAGATACAATTTCGTTCTTGTAATAATTTTCTAATACCCAGATGTGTGTTTATATATACAAAAAAAATGATGTAACTCCCTACACCATGATCCAGTATTAAATGCAGGTTTTATGGTTAGTGGTAA
>CAIGRP010071036.1:0-19398 GCA_903798385.1 Fraxinus cuspidata | reverse complement strand
GCTTCTCTAATGAAGCCGTTGCTTATCAACTTTTTCACCTCTTCTTTCAGAGCTTCATACCTCTCCGCGTTCAAGGCTCTTCTCTTCTGCCTGTGCGGGGTTTGATTTGGGTCTATTTGTAGATGATGGAAACTGACCTTCGGGTCTATTCCGATCATTTCTTCATGCTTCCGGGCAAAGACATCCGAATTCTTGAAAAGGAAGTGCTTTAGTTCGGCCTTCCGATCTTCTCCCAGGTCCTTTCCTATCTGCAGGACCTTGGACGAGTCTTGGTTGTCTACTGGGAAGATTTTTAGCTCCTCCATTGGGGCGGCTTGTGATTTGGACTCGATGATGCGGGGATCTAGCTCATCCAGTTCTACCTTTCCGAGTCGGTCATTTGCGAAAGCTTCTGCCATTTCAATGTCATCCCCTTGTGCAGGGGATTGCTCTTCCGAGGGGGGGGGGCTTCAGACATCTCAACATCGAGGAACACCATATTAACTCCTCGTGCTTCAGCCTTTCTCAAAGAATTGAGGTAGCACTCTCTTGAGCCCATCTGATCGCCTCGGACGGTGGCTATTCCCTGTTCAGTGGGGAACTTCATGCGCAAATGATGTATGGAGGTAGCTTCCCATAATTCCTTCAGAGCGGGTCTTCCCAGGACCCCGTGGTATGCTGACCTTCAATCCACCACCAAGAACTCCATGAAGTGATGTGCCGCTAGGAGTGAAGTTCCCATTTCAACAGCCAGGGTGATCTTTCCTCTTGGCACAATGCTATCTCCTATGAACCCGTATAGTGAGGATGTCATTGGAGTGAGTTCGTGGTCTACTGCCATTTTGTCAAACGCGGAACCGAATAGGATGTTGACTGAACTTCCGTTATCTACTAGCATACATTTTAACCCATTTCGAACTACTGCGGCTCTTACAACTAGAGCGTCGCAATAGGGGTAATGTACGTCCCTTGCATCCTCCTGTGTGAACATAATAGGCTCTACCAATTTGGCTCTCTGAGATTGACTGACTATATAACTAGACAAGGGTGGGTCTCTGGCCTCTCTTGTGTAATTTCTCTATGAATTCCTGGACTCGCCTCCTACGTGCGGTCCCCCAATGATTGTGTCAATTTCTCGGATGGGTTGGTATTCATCCATGGTGGCCTGGTTCCTCCTTGGGCGCTGGCTGCTCCTGGGCTTCTCTTCGCCCTCAGGCCTATTGTGTCGAGGCGAATGCCACCTCATTTCGCCCCTTCCCGGAGAGCTCTGCCTCAGGGTCTCTCCCTATTGGCGATTCTCCCTAACACCGTGGGGGGCCATTTCTAGCCGATTTCATGGCTTTCCTGTACTCGCCCGTACTATGGCCATAGAAGTGGTGGAAGTTGCAGTAGGGCTGTGACTCATCTCGTGGCCTGCTCCTCGGCCCTCCACCTATTCCTTTATTTCTAGAAGTTGAAGGTTGACGAGCGCCTATGTTGGTGGGACCAGTGTTTTCGTACGCCAAAGTTGGAACTGCGTTTAGAGTGGCTGTAGCTAATGCCTCCCTGGAAGTGGGGGCCACTGCATGTCCGACCTGGGTCCACTGCTGATTCACAATTTGTGAGGTGGGTCCTCTTTCGATTTGTCTCTAAGGTGGAGGAAAGCCTTGTGCCGCCCTGTTGCGGTGGTCAATCATTTCTTCGTTGACTATTTACACTTTTATCATTTCTATCAACTCATCATAGGTAGAGGGGTTTTTGCTTCGTACATCTCTCCAAAACAAAGTATTCATATTCAGCCATCATTTAAGTGCCGAAAGGGCTTCTTTATCCGTGACTTGTTTACAATACATTATTTCATCAGTAAAATGAGCGAGGTAATTCTTCAATGTTTCCCCCGCGGCTTGTCTCATGTCTTGAAGACACTGAATTGGAGCCTCTCCATCATTTCTTGACAAGTACTAATTCAAGAACGCTTTTTTGAGGTCTGGCCAACTCCTGATGCTAAGGGCGCCAGCCTGCTATACCACACCTCGACTGCGCCACTTAGAGTCAAGTGGAAGGCTCGATACTTTAGGGCTGGCGTGGCGCCTAGAAGACTCATCTAAGTTTTGTATTTGTTGAGGTGTTTCTCCGGGTTGCCCTTTCCTTCATATTTCGGGATCTTGGGAGGCATAAAATTGTGAGGCATGGGAAAACTACGAAGTTCCCTTGAAAAGGGAAGGTTCTCATCATCTTCATCCAGCTCGTAAGATCGACAAGGCTCGTCAGAGTCGTTTTCGTCTGTCAAGGGGTGGGGTGGCTGGTGTGACGTCTCGTCTCAGTTCTCCCAGTCCACCAGATTGCGTATCTCTCGCCTATTCCTAGGCGGAGGAGCTTGGCTTTGCATACGCTCTTGCGGACGGGCTGTTTAGTATGTAGACTTATTCCTATTTCTAAGCATTCGTTCAATTCGATCGAAGACAGTTACTGACCTTTGTGGCCTCTCCTCATAGTTCAGATGGAAGTTATCCTCCCCCGCTTGGGCATTGTCGGCCGGGGCGACCGTATAGTTGGAGGTGTCCATTCCTACTTCCCTTTCAACCGGAACTTCTCTCTGCTGACTTGGATGAGTTCTTCGGCTGGATTCTGCTTCAGTTCTCCGAGCTAATTGTGTAGGATTTTGATGGGTCTGAAAGCCACCTTGATTTTGTACCTGCATGAGGAGTTCTTGCATAGCTGTGTTTTGGGTCACGATATCCCTCATGCTGGCGGCCATGCGAGCCACTTCGGCGGCCAACCTTGAAGTTCTTCCGCCCCTGCGATACCGGTGGTGGGGTCATTGATGTTTGACATTATTTCGGATGATCTCTTCCTCAAAGATATCCCTTACCATTCGAGGATTTATTTCCCCGTTGCTAAAGCTCATTGGCCTGGAATTAGTGGATGTTTCCTTTCCAGGCGGCAAAGATAATTGACTGCTTGTTCTTTTTCAAGAGTAAAGCCCTTTTCTAAGGGGGGATATCAATCGGATATCCTAATAAGCTTTTTCTTTTGTAGAGGATAACCGTGGTTATAGTTTCAGTTTCCCATAGACGGCGCCAATCGTTGACCTCGAAAAATGGTCCTGACACGTGGCCAACAAAACGAGATTCCATGTAGGCTTCTTCCTGCGCGTGAGAACACACCGTTAGTCACCCCTGGCCTTTTCAGTGGGGGTGGAAGCGGCCGCGAGCACTCCGACGGTCAAATTAGTATTTTTAACCGGAAAATATTGCTCGGAGATAAGTTGATCACCGGGACGTGGTTTAGTGTATGCCAATATAGTAAAGGGTTCTTTTACATTTAAGACTAAGATAGCAAGATTTTAGCTTCCAACCTCTTCTTACCATTGTGTGGGGGTATTTATACTGGTAAATGGAAGAGGAAAACTGTTGGATAAAGGGACAGGTGGCTCCAAATCCCGGCTGGACCGTTCTGTCGTGGGTGTCAATCTGTCAATCGGTAGGTTGGCGGGCATTAAATGATCTCTGATACAACAACTGAGTTGACCATTTGTAGTCTGCCACACATCCCATCAATCACCCAAGGATGTGATTATGGATGAAAAGATCTTGGTAGGGGCGCGGTGAGGCGGTTTGGTGGGATATAATATGGAGTCCGGGCCTTTGCATCCGCCGTGAAGGCGGATGAGATCGGTTCTTCTAGGAGATGGGCAATGGTGCTTTCAGTTCGGAGTCAATGTATCAGTTCTTCTGTATGACTTCAGTTTGAATGTCTCATCCCATCATGAGACATCGGATCAGTTAGGTCAACACATGGCGGGTGAGGTGAACGGATGAGTTGGAGGGTCCGATGAGACCCGTAACAAAAACTATAAAGATCCTTAAAAAAAAAAAACAGAAGAATGAACAAAATAAGAAAAAAACAAAATTGAAACGCACTAAAATGTGTTGAGGTAGTAGCAAAATAACTATAAGTACTATATATGTTCGGCTAAATCTTGATCATTGATTAGGAATTTTAAGATCAGTTGAGTTGATGAAAATGAAAATAAAAAATAAAATAAATGGAGTTCTACTAGTGATTAGATATTTACGTTTGACATATTTGGGTTTCGATTTTGATAGGAAAAGGTGTAGAATTTGATTCTATCAGTCATCAAGATTTCAAAATCTAGTCATGAACTCTATTTTATTTTATTATATTTTGTTATGTTTTCTTTCATTATTATAAACAACTAAATCAATAATTAGGGTAAACAATGTAATTTATGAATGACATTTTATTTCAATTTTTAAGATTCTAATAGCCTAATTTTTATGTGTTGATTTTATTAATTATTTTGATTTTATTAATGCTTTTTAAATCTTTGGATTAATTAACCATTAATTTAACAAATTGTGAATTTGTAACAAATTAAGAACTAAGTTATAGATTTAAACCACATAATAAAATTCGATACTTTGAATAAAATTGTAGAAGACATGTTTTTATGGTTATTGCGATCGTTTGCAATCGTTACATGGATTCTTAAAAATTTGATTATGTTTAATTAAGGGGTTTTTCGAATTCATGTAGAGATATGGTGAATTGAATTAGTTAAATATAATTAATTCAAACTCGAGAGAGGTGTATGAATCGTTTACAAAGAATTCGATTGGATACTACAATAAGTAATGAATTTTGATTTGCAAATTAAATATGATGACTAGATGAAATTGTAAGTCCTAACACTCACATTTATACTTTAAAAACTTAATTGGGTTTCATTGTGTGAGTTTAGATAAAATTAATATAATCTGATGATTTGGATCATTAATTAAAAAAACCTATTCTTTGTTTTTCATCAATTAGAGGTTAGAAATAGCAAATTAGGAATTAAATAATAGATTTCGTGAGAATGATCTTTCGGAATAAAAAAAAAAATTAACGAAATGTGTAATTTAAAAGTTGGTAAAATTGTGGATCACAAAAAAAATGTGGTTGAAAACAATAAATTTTAAGAATTGGGGAAATGTTAGCTGAGGATGACCAAGCAAATAATGGATAATGCAACTTCTCTTTGATTTTCAAATTTATCTAGACGCCATAAAGGATTGAAATGTTTCAAAAATCATTGAACTTATATATTGGTGATGAACTACTCACTGAACTATGAAATGCTTAAATATGCTCATTGAACTCAAGGACGGAGCCAGTACCTGACGAGCTGGCACGACCATTCGTACTGGCTCCGCTAGAATCTACAAGGAGAAAAGAAAATAGAGTTAGCTATATGTACACTTTGGTGTAGAGCCTCCCCTCACATTAGAGGGGCCCACAATTTTTAATTGGGTTGTGGGCCCCCTATTGTGAGGGGGTTGTACACCGGTATACAAATAATAAAAATGAGGAAAATAATTGAAAAGTGAACACTAATTGGAGGAAAAAGATTTGTCCATAAAAATTACAGGAACTGAAATGAGTTTCAACCGTTAACCACCAATGCAAATTTATGCAGATCCCAAAACTAGAACGTAGTGAAGAGACCAATCATTTGCATTTAAAAAGATAACTCAAGTTAGGTATCACACCAGTCGCCGTGAAGGGCAGGGAAGGAGATGAGAGGTTTGGGCTTCTTCTTTTTTTCAAGTTGGGGGCATTTTTTTTCTTTTTTTAAACATTAGGCACAAAATACCCAATTCAATTACTGAGGTATGTATGTATTGAATCCCAATATGTTAGAGCTGCAACTGGATACGTTGCCATATGTTGATATTGTGTATTGATTATGCTACCAAATATTATGGAGAATTTTTCACACAAACGCACACGGAGAGATTTGAGAGTTTCAAAGGAGTATAATAAGAGTGGGTGGGAAGTCGTCTCTTCATTTCAAAAATAAAATGTCTTTTTTTTTTTTTTAAATATAAATAAGAGTTTCCATTTAACTTTTCTTGTTTGTTTGAGTTTGTAACTATGTTACTGATCGTAGTGGAAGGACAATTTGATGATACTTCATTAGATAAATGTACAAAGAAGTTCTTTTTCTTGTAGTTTTTTTAGTTCATGTTGATGTTTTAGTTCCTTTTGATGCTTTAATTTGATTGGTGATTTAATGTGAATTGTGATGATTTATGAAATTTGGGGTATTTGTGAATATGTGAATTGTGAGTGGATTGTGATTTGTGATAAATGGTCAATTCGTGTTAAATATTAAAAACTAATGATAGTTTAAAAATAAATTTAATTTACATTATAGTGCACTTTTTATAATGATTAAAGAATATTTAATATTATTTAATTAAATATTAATAAACAATTTCGATATTGCGTTCGTTGACAATCAATGATCTATGGCTAACATAGCTCATTATTGACCTCAAAAAATGATGTCAACAGATGTCGGGTCCACTCGTGCATATGCAAACTGAATCCAACACGTGAAGGCAGATCAACGGTCAAGATCACTCCAAGATTGGACGTGGAAAAAGCTCAACGACATGAGACGTTTCTGTTCAGGTTCCGACGAGATATCCGGGACACGATTCTAAAATAATAACCAATCGTTAAGAACTAAATTTGAAATCGCTATGAACCAATGAGAGAATAAAATAGATTACTTCAAGTGTTCAAAATTCCATTAGCCCTCAATTGTTACATGGTGGGGATATTTATATTGTTACAAATGGAATGGTCAAATTACACGTGGTCTCATCTCCTCGACCAAAACATTAAGTCCTAGCTATCAAGTTAACCTTCCTAACATTTAATGCTCTTACAGTCTATTGACAAGACACAAATACACTTTTTACAGAAGTCACATCAATCATTCAAATAAAATTTCTATAATAAAACCAGGATCTTTGAACGTGAGCCGTCATCAACTAGGGTGGAGCCTCAGATCAATTAGGCCTCGGATTAAGGCCTCTTCGGCATGACCACCTCGGAACAATAATGGGCCTCGGAAGGTATCATTTTGGGCCTCATCTTCTATGGCAAGCAGTTCGGCAGGAGTGCATCCATAATTTCTCTAGGACGACCCCATGGCAAATGCTAGTAACGAGTCAAAACAATAGCCCACCAAGTCCATATATGATTATTTATATTAAGCGTGGACTTTTAATGGCCAGAGAAATACTCTCATTAAAATCCTTAAAATATTTGACCCATTTATGTGCGAATTCATGTTGTACATGAAGTTAAGAGTTTGATTCAGAATTGACTAACCTCGAAACCGCCAAGGTTACTTTACGAAGGTAGCGTAATTTCTTTTTGGAGCTGGGGCAGAGGAGTGCCGAACTGCCGAGGCTTACTTTGAAGATAGCTGAATTTGTTATTGGTAATGAGGCGAGTTTACAATCGAACTTGCCGAGACTCACTTACTTTGAAGATAGCCGAATTTGTTCTTGGAGCTTAGAGACGAGTTCACAATTGAACTTGTATACTCGCCTCAGCTCACTTACTTTGAAGATAACTGAATTTGTTCTTGGAGCTGAGGCGAGTTCACCATAGCCGAGGCTGAAAGTTATATTGAGGCTGAGGTAGGTCTATGGGAGATCTGTCAAGACTGAACATCATATTAATTGGTTTCGAAATTTGTGCATATGATTTGAAGGCTCTTGCATGTTCTCAAGGCAGAGCAACTGAAACAATACAACTTTCAATACACATATGGCCGTTACATTAAATGCGCATGATGGCCAATTATGAGCATGCGTAATTTGTGGAGGGCATTTATGCTTTGAGGCCAATGCGTCAAACCCACGAATCGATCTGAGGCGTTGATGTCTTCAGATTGAACGCAAATTTGGGCAGCCTCTGATTAAATGAGCATCGATCCAATAACTGGGATTCAATCTCCTTTTTGTACAAAAGCCAAAATCTTGGTCTTTTTAAAACTTTACCTTTGCAAAATATCTTTCGAATTCTCTCAAGTTTTCTTTCAGTTTTCTGGCAATTGACCTCCAACGAGTCTTCTGAATCTTCATTTGTTTAGGTACAATCTTGTGAAAAAAAGTTTTTCAAATTTTCTCAAGTTTCTGCAACTTTTCATATTTTTCTACACATTACCATGTCTACCGAGGCATCCATGGCCATTACTGTGGCTAGGTTTGGGAGCGAGTCTGTGTCTAGGAGGTCGGAGGAGTGGTATAGTATGTGTGAGGAGCCCATAGACTATGAGAAAGATTGGGGGGCTACAAAAATCTCATCTTCTATAAACTCTTCCAAATTAGCCGAATTGAGGAAATCATATTGGATTCCTCATTACGTAGAATTGATAGTTCTCGAAGCCCATGAACGAGCCTGCTTTCCGAGGCTGGGATGTGTGGCCATTAGTGAGTTCCTGCTGAAGGCAGGAATGCGTTTGCCTCTGCACCCCTTCTTTAGGTCGGTGCTGAGGAACTTTATGTTGTCGCCTACCCAGATTTTGCCAAATGGGTGGAGCCAGTTAGTTAGGGCCTACTTCTTTTGGAAGGAGGTCTCTTTAGGTGAAGACATGTCTCTGCATGTCTTTCAAAGGGGTGGTACTATATCACCCTTTGGGGGACTTATGCTCTCTTCGTAGTGGGGCTCCCCACCTCTATAAAAGGATGGAAAGAGTCATGGTTCTGGGTTAGGAGCAGGTGGTAGATGGTTGAGGGAGATGTTGTCCCAGCCTGTCCCATGCCGACCCAGTACTACGAAGCACGTGAGTCCCTCAGTGGAGATGTTGTCCCAGCCTGTATTGTACCGACCCAGTACTACGAAGCGTGTGAGTGCCTTAACCTTCAGCTTGTAATTCACGTCCAACTTTTTTGTACTGATTATCTTTTGCTATGTTTGTAGATTTCGGTTCGTGTTACGAACTTCACGAGGCTGAGTGGGACGTCATCAAAGATATTTACAAAAGATCTATGAAGCAATGAACCTTTGTCCATCTCATTGACCGAAGCCGCTATTTCCAGACTTCGGACTGATGGCCTCCAAAGGTAAGAGCCTTCTTGTCTTTTAAAAGTTTATCTTCATTTTTGTAATTTCTAACTTTTTCCTTCACATTTGTAGACAAATTTTCCAAGAAGAAGTATCCTTACCTGATATGGCCACTATCCTCAAGGCCATTACCTTCACTGGAGCAAAGGCTCCGAAGCCACCCTCCTCCGGAACAAAATAAGAGAAGTCGAGACTGGAACGTCTCAATAAAGACCAGGATGAGAAGGGAGCAGATGAATAGGCTCCTAAGAAAGCCCAGGTGGTCTTTGATGGAGGAAAATAGAAACCAAAGGGGCTTCAGAAGAAGAGAAAATTTGTCCTAATCTTCTGCAAGTTTCGGAACCTCTGTGTCCCACCCCAGAAAGGGGGGTCCTCAGCAGTCCAAGCTTCTAGAATCTTCAATAAAAGCTACTAAGGTGGAACAGGCTCGGAAAGCTGATGAAGAAGTAAAGAAGGAAACCCCTTCAGCTTCCGAGGCTTCTAAGAAGAGCCAAATGGAGAGAACACATGGAAAGTCTGGGAACGTTTTAGGTAGAAGGGATGATCCGATCGCCTCGATAGTCCTGGAAATGTAGCCACCTAAATTCCGAGGCGCCACAGAAAATTTTAATAAATTTTGGACTGAGAGGTGGTAGAACTATGTGTCCACCTGTAACGCGGTGGACCTCACTGCCACATTAGTGAGCCAAAGTGCAAGGGCCTTTGGAGTGGCCTTGGAATGTCAGAAAGTGTTATCTAACATCCAACAGAGGAACATGGCCTCATATGAGAAGTTGGATGCTGTTGAGGCCGAAGTGAAGAGGGGAAGGCAGAGGCTGATGAAATGAGGGCCCCAGAAAATAAAAGGTGAGGCCAAGCTAGCTTCTGCATTGGCTGAGATTGAAGCTTTAAAGAAAGAATTATATGAGTCTCAGTGCGAAGTAGCTTCTTTAAGAAAGAAGGTCGAAACTTCCAATTACCATCAGAAACTCACTGCTGAGGCTCTAGAGAAAGCCAACCTTAATCTTCCTACGTGTAGGGATGTGAACCAGTTCATGGAGAGCCAAATCAAATATTATGTAAATGGGGCTAAAAGAGCTGGAGTTGATGCTCAACAGATTGGTGAAGCGGTAGTGAAGAACTACATTGTCAACTTCCATTTGACTGAAGAGAACCAGTGTTTGGCCATCTACTAGAGGAGGTTCGCTTACAATGAGGTGGTGGGTAGGGTCGAGGAACTCTATCCTGAACTGGATGCTTCAGAGCTTAGGGCAGAATTCATCGAGGAAGAGATACCTCAGACCCTTGCTGAGGAAGCTGTTGAAGAAGAGGTCCATCCTGAAGGGGCTTTTGATCAAGTAGCAACCGAAGCATTGCCATTGAGGCACAAGCTCCTCCACCTCCTCAGCAGTAGTTTTAGGCTTATTTGAATTTTGTAATGCCTTTAGCCCCATGATTTACTTGCCTTCTGTTTAATGAAATAGTTTCTATTTCAAAGTAGATAGACCTCTATAATGTAATAACTATGACTATCTGCTTCCGCAAATTGCAATCTGAACCTCGTTCGAACCAAGCTTAACTGAGTAAACTGAAACTGGATTGAATTTAAACTGACTAATGTACCTTTAATCACTTAGGCTTTAAACCTTTACCTTGAACAAATAAATTAATACTCAACTTGGCCGAATTTTGGACTTTAGATAAACGACATTGTTAAATAACTCAAGTTTCAAAGGGACTTTAATTTTTAGCCTCGTGAAAGAGAGGCATGTGGTGTATGCCTCGGAGTTCAAACGAGGTGGTCCCTTTAGAAACTGGATCCTCTCCTTCGAGGCGCCCACACTTCCTTACATGGAGGTATGATGTATGTCTCGGAGTTTAAATGAGGTGGTCCCTTTAGGGACAGGATCCTCTCTCCCGAGGCGCCCATGCTTCCTTATATGGAGGATGGTTCATCCATGCAAAGGCTTCTCCCTTGACGTTCAGCTTCGTCAAAGGGAGGCATGTGATGTACGCCTTGGACTCAAACAAGATGATCCCTTTAGGGACTGGATCCTCTCCTCCGAGGCACTCACACTTCTTTACATGGAGGATGGTTCATCCATGCAAAGGCTTCTCCCTTGTCATTCAGTCTCGTCAAAGGGAGGCATGTGATGTCAACATCGGGGTTCAAACAAGGTGGTCCCTTTAGGGACTGGATTCTCTCTTCCAAGGCGTCCACGCTTTTCTTGAAATAAAGATTTTATTTATTTGCAAAGGCTGGGGAAAACATCCAACAATGAGTTACATTCATTGGTAATACATCCGTAAATGCTCAACGTTCCATGGATAGGGTTGAACCTTTCCGTCCATGTCTTCAGGTCGGATCTCTCTTTCAATACAATAGGGTCCTTCCCAGTTTGGTCCCAAGGTGCCTACTCCTGGCTCCTTGGAAGATAAGAACACTCTACGAAGCACCGAGTAATTTACCAGGAATGACTTTTTCTTCACTTCAGCGTTATAGTACTGTGTCATCTTCCTTTGATATGCTGCCAACTTCAACTGGGAGTCATCCCTTTTTTCTTCCAGAAAATCGAGCTTTTACCTGTGGAGCTTGTCATTTGATATATTGCTGAACTGTATCCTTTGAGGGTAAGGTAGTCCTTCTTCTACCGAGCTCACAGCCTCTGTACCGTAAGTCATTGAGAAAGGAGTCTCACTAGTTGGGGTCCTACTTGTAGTTCGAATGGCCTACAACACCTGTGGCAACTCATCCACCCAGGCTCCCTTGGCTGTGTCAAGTTTCTTTTTCAAAGTGTGTTTTATAGTTTTATTCACAGCATCAACTTGCCCATTAGCCTGGGGGTGATAAGAATTAGAAAATTGTCTCTTAATTCCCAACTCTTCACAAAGGTCTCTTACATTTTTGTTGTCAAATTGCTTTCCACTACCTGAGATGATCGAGTGGGGAATTTCGAATTGGCATATGATGTTCTTCCAAAGAAATTTGGAGCTATTAGCCTCCGTAATCTTTGCTAGAGGTTTGGCTTCTACCAACTTTGTAATGCAATCAATTGTAACAATGGCAAAATTATCGCTTTCTCTTCCCTTGGATAAAGGGCCAATGAGGTCTATACCCCACTTGCTAAAAGGCCAAAGGCTGGTCACTGTTAACAACTCCTAGGAGGGTTGTCTCTGGACATTGGAGAAACGCCTACATTTATCATATCTTCGAATAAATTGAATGGCGTCCTTTTTTAGGGTTGACCAATAGTATCCTTGCCTTAGAGTTTTTCTTGCTAAAGCGAACCCTCCAGAGTGGTTTCCACAAACGCCTTCGCGAATTTCATGGAGAACATAGGTGGTTTCCTCCCCTCCCACACATCGGATGAGAGGTGAAGAGAATCCGCCCTTGTAGAGAATATAATCCATTAGCACAAAATGTGCAGACCTTCTCCTTAGCTTGTAGGCCTCTTCTTAATTGTCTGACAATATCTGATCTTTAAGATATGCCATAAGGGGTATCATCTAGGTTGGGGTTCCTTTCACCCACATCACCTCATCTGTAGTGGTGGATGGGCTCGAGAGGTTCTCGATTGGCACCACTGTTAGAAACTTCAAATCCTTGCTACTAGGCAGTTTAGACAAGGCATCAGCGTGGGCATTTCCAATGTGTGGGATCCGGATCAATTCAAATTTTTTGAAGGAGAGGAGCAGGCTCATTACCAGCTTAAGGTAGGCGGACATGGCTTTATCTCTGACTACGAAGTTGCCAATAACCTGTCCTACAATGAGTTGGGAGTCAACGTTGATAAGTAACCTCTTTACTTGCATTTCCTTGGCTAGCCTTAAGCCAGGAAGGAGTTCCTCATACTCAGCCGCATTGTTGGTAGCCTTAAATCTAAACCGTACTGTGCAGTTCAACTTATGACTTTCGGGAATTACTAGTACCACACCCGCGCTTGAGCCTGCTTCGCCGGCTGAGCCGTCCACAAATAGGTTCCACATGGGGGGGNNNGGGGGGGGGGGGGGGGGGGCTCGACAGGCTCCATCATTTCGTCCATGTTAAGGACATTGGAAATAGGGCCTTAATTTTCTTGACGCGGTAATCAATACCAGGGTTAACTTCTCCATATTTGGGTATCTGGTTTCAGGTCCTTGCTAATGTAATAAATTGGTATCTGGGTTGAGTCTTCTTCCCCAATGAGCACTGCACTTATGGTCTCATTGGAGACAATTAAGTAAAGCTGTAGTGCTTCTCCCAGCTTGGGTTTCGAGAGAAGGGGGGCCCTTCCTAGGTGCTTTTTTAGCTCCTGGAAGGCCTTTTCACACTCTTCTATCAATTAAAATTTATGTCCTCCGTTCAAAATTTTAAAGAAAGGGAGGCATTTGTCAGTTGCCTTCGAGACAAAACGACTTAAGGCGGCCACCCGACCGATTAAGCTTTGCACTTCCTCCGATTTCTGAGGGGACTTCATCTCAATTAGTGCCCGTATCTTTTCGAGATTTACCTCTATACACCTTTGGTTGACTATGTACCCCAGGAACTTGCCTGACATGACCCCAATAGCACACTTGAGGGGGTTCAACCTCATACGGTACTTTCATAAGACTTGAAATGCTCCGTCGAGGTGGGTTATATGGTCGCTAGTCTTTAGACTTTTGACAAACATGTCATCCACATAGACCTCCATTGTTTTGCCGAGTAAGTAGGCAAACATTTTAATCACAAGTCTTTGGTAGGTGGCTTCGGCATTCTTTAACCTAAAATGCGTCATTCGGTAGCAGTAGAGTCCCCTATCAGTGATAAAAGAGGTGTACTCTTCATCACCTGGATACATGGGGATCTGGTTGTAACTGGAGTAGGCATCCATGAAGCTCAAGGACTCGTGTCCAGTGGTGGAATCTACTAGTTGATCTATCCTCGGGAGTGGGAAGCTGTCTTTAGGACAACCTCGCTAAGGTAAAAAAAGTCGACGCATACCCTCCACTTCCCGTTATGTTTTTTCACTAAGACCGGGTTGGAGACCTACTTCGAATAGAAGACCTCTCTAATGAAGCCATTCTTAATTAACTTCTGTACCTCTTCCTTCAAGGCCTCATATCATTCCGGATTCAAAGCCCTCATTTTCTGTCTATACACGGTAACGTTATGATCAATTTTCAAGTGGTGGCAACTGACACTGAGGTCAATGCCTACCATATCCTCATACCTCTAAGCAAAGACATCCCGATTCTCACACAGAAATTTCTTCAATTTTTGTTTGAATTCTGGAGCCAAACCCCTGCTTACCTATAGTAGCCTGATGGGTTCCAACGGGTCTATTGGGAAACTTTTCAGCTCCTCCATCGGGGCCATTTAGGACTCTGCTTCGATAATGCGGGGGTCGATTCATCAAATGTAAGCATCTCTTCGGGAGCGCCCAGGTCGACTCTACCAGTTATCAAGTTAATATCCCTGGGTTCGGCCTTCCTAACGGAGTTTAAGTAGCATTCACAGGCTCCTCTTTGGTCACCTTTCACCGTTCCCACACCCTATTCAGTTGGAAATTTCATGCATAGGTGGTGGATGGAAGTGACGGCTCTGAGTTATTTTAACGCAGGCCTCCCTAATATCCCATGATAGGCGGACCTGCTATCAACTATCAAGAATTCCATAAAGTTTAATGTTATAAGTGTGGTTCTCCCATCTCCACAGTAAGCATGATCTAACCCTTCGGGATTATGCTATCACCTGTGAAGCCATATAGTGGAGTGCATATAGGGGTTAACTCGTGATCCAAAATCATCTTGTCAAACGCGACCCCGAATAAAATGTTGACAGAGCTTCCATTTCCACCAGCATTCGTTTTAGTCCATTTCGAGCCACCACGACCCTCACGACAAGGGCGTTACAATGGAATGGACACCCTCTGAATCTCTATCTCTGAACACGATGGGGGGTGTTTGACTGCTTTGGGAACTGCTATCCACTATATAACCGGTTAGTGGGGGGCCCTTATCCTCTCTAACGTAGTTCCTCTGGGAATTCCTTATTTCTCCACCGACATAAGGGCCTCTAAAGATCGTGTTGATCTCATGTATGGGGGCGTTGTCTATTCGAGAATGACGGTCTCTTCACTGTCCACCCATGATCTTTTCTCCTCATGCTCTATCTGTCATCGGAGAGAGACTTCCCGGTGGTGGGGAATGCTCTCATCGCATCTAGACTCTTGGTCCTCCTAGGCGGAGGCCTATTTCTCTATCGTGAATCATTTTGTTGATCATTTTGGGGACTCGCCTGCCTGGGACGGTGGGCAATATCTCTATAGTTTACCGTGTCATGGCTGTAGAATGACGATATGTGTAGTCTTCGAGGGGGGGGGGGTGGCCTACCTTTAGGTCCCAAACCTCGCCCCCGGCCTACCTTTAGGGGGGCCTGCTGCGCAGGTTTGGTTCGTCGAATATTGACTTCGGGTGCGACCTTTTATATAGGCCAGCGTGGGTACCGCATTCAAGGTGGTTGTGGCAAGCGTCTGCCCCGAACTGGGGGCGATTTCGCTGCCAGTCTGGTTTCATTAATGATCCATTCAATGGGAAGTAGGTCATCTTCTACGCTGCATCTGCTGAGGCTGGAGGCCTTGACTAGCCCTATTTCTGTGGTCAATTAACTCTTCGTTGATAATTTCTTGCCTTTTCATTTCTAGCAATGCATCGTAGGTAGTCAGGTCTTGATTCTGGACATCTCTCCAAAACAAGGTATTCATGTTTAAGCATTTTCTTAGAGCCGATAAAGCTTTACGGTCAGTGACTTTAACATAATATGTCATTTCATCCGTGAAGCGATACAGGAACCTTTTTAGAGTCTCGTCCGGCTGCTGCCTCATGTCCTAGAGGCATTGGATGGGGGCCTCTCCTTCCTTACTTACTGCGAATCTCTTTAAAAAAGCAGTTTTAAACTATGGCCAACTTTTGATGCTCCCATTCGGTAGCCTGCTATACCAAATTTCAGCTGCTCCACTAAGAGTTAAATGGAAAGCCCTGCATCTCACAGCTGGGGTGGTGCCTCTCAAGCTCATGTGGATTTTATAGCTATTCAAATGCTTAGCAGGGTTGCCTCTTCCATCATACTTTGGTATCTTGGGCATCACATAATGGCTCAGTACTTGAGCATTCCTCAACTCTTGCGAAAATGGTAGGTTGTCATCATCATCCAAGTCAAAGATCTCTGGGGGCTATCTGAATCATAATTTGCATCGGCCTCATACCTTGGTGGTGGTGCAGAAGGTCCTGCCTGGTTTCCCGCCTCCCCATCCCTCCTTCTACGTTCGTACTGAGGCAGTACAACCCGATGGGCATATTCTTGCCTTTCCTCTGGTTGCCAAGTCTCAGAAGGTGGTGGCTGGGGCCTATTTTGTGGTACTGGCATTTCATGTCACTGCCCATGCCTCAGTCCTGTTGGGCTTAGCCGATCAAACATGCCGACGGACCTCTGAGGCTTATGCTTTGGTTTATACTTTGGGGGAAAGTTATCCTCCATGTTAAATGGGGCCTCGGTGGGTCGGCCAGAAACGGAGTTTGAAGAGACATTGACTCCTACTTCCCTTTCAATGGGGCTAGCTCCCTTTGTATATCTGGGAGGATGAACTCTTTGGCTTTGCACTTTTTTTCCTTGCTAGTATTGCCCTGAGGGGCAAATGGAGGAATGGGACGTGCTTCATAGCCTTGCACTTGCATTAGCAATTCCTGCATGGCTAAATTTTAGTTAGTAATACTCCTCATGTTGGTTGCCATAGTTGCCATTTCCCTCGTAAGCTGAGCCGCTAGTCTTCTCCTGCCTCGTCTATGGTGGTGGTGAGGTCAACGCCGACCTACAGGGGCGGCCGTGGTTGGGACTTCATCATCGCTCTCCCTCACACGCCTGGGAGGGACGTCACCTTCTGAGCTCATCCATTTGCAAGCTTAAAACTTCAAATATTTTCAAACTCTGGGGGCTTTCTCTTATTCTCTTTTAAGAATAAATCATTTTTCAAGAGGATACCCCAAGCTATTTCCTTAGTAAGCTTTTTCCACGGGGTTGCTCGTGGTTATAGTGTGGTTTCTCACAGACGGAGCCAATCTGTTGACCTCAAACAATGCTTCCAACAAATGCCGGGCCACTCGTGCATGCGCAAGCTAAATTCGACACGTAAAGGTAGATCAACGGCCAAGATCACTCCGAGATTGGACGTGAGAAAAGCTCAACGACACGAGACGTTTTCGTTCGAGTTCCGACGAGAAGTCCAAACATGATTGTAAAATAATAATCAATCATTGAGAACTAATATTTGAGATTGCAATCAACCAATGAAAAAATAAAATAGATTGCTTCAAGTGTTTAAAGTTGCATTAGTCTTTACATATTATATGTTGGGGGTATTTATAGTATTACAAATGAATTAGTGACCCTTGGATCAAATTACACGTGGCCTCACCTCTTCAACTGAGGCGTCACTCCCTAGCTATCACCTTGACCTTCATATCTTTTCAAAGCAATAAATGTCCTTACATTGACAAGACAAGACACAAGTTCACTTTTTACAAATGCCACATCAATTATTCGTACAAAGATCTTTATCATGAGTAAATCCTTGCACGTGGGCCGTCACGAGTTGGAGAGCCTCGGATCTAGGAGGTACCTTAGAGTTACTTGGGCCTCGCCTCAACAATAGAGCCTCGGATAAGGGGTCTTGGAGTAGCACGGGCCTTGGTATAAATAGAAGGAGGCAAAGTGGTTCGGTTGGATTTGGTCCCACATCTTAGTTTCGATGGCCATGTGGTAGTCTCTAGTAACGAGTCATAACACATTAAAAATCACAATTGAGGACAACCCTAGTAACGTTAAGAGAATGTGTAAAATTTCAATATTTCCCTATTACTGGCTTGTTAGTATCAATTTACTAGAAATGAGAACAAGAATTATCCAGAAAATAAAATTTTCTTTAATTCAACCATCAAGATCTTTACTTGAAATTCACGTATATGTTATAATCAAGAAACATGGATTTAAAATTTGCCTAAATCAATATTCAATTTCTTGATTCAATCCGAATTACGAACATTCAGATTTTAATTCAAGAATTTGACTCTCCCAACTTTAAGTCTTATATGATATACTTCAAAGTGTTGACTACATCGACGCGTAAGTACCTTGTCATTTAAATAAAAAACATAATTCTTGACACGACATATCAAAAAAATAAGAGAACAATTTTTCTTCCCCTTATCTATATGTATAGACAAAAGTGTGCCATTTCAAGTTCAAGTCCAACTATGTCAAAATTGGTTTAGGTGTATGTGTAGTCTCAGAACTTTAATTATAGTTGTAATTAAGTCAAAAACTTTTGAAGTTACTGCAATTGAGTCCAACAGCTACCATTAGATCTCTTCAGACTTATATTTTCCAAACTCCAATAATTAGATAATGTCTAATCAATCCTAGACCAATTAATCTAATTATTTCTCTTTGTTTTTTCTATTAAAGATAAAACACTACACTCTCGATAAATATAAAATCACATATTAGCTGCAATAATTTCTTTTGACCTATCATATATATTTAATCTCCATCCGAGATCTAATTATTAGGTACAATATAAATGACCATTTTGTCCCTCTAGTTATTTTCATTGACTTAAATTATAATTTCTTTAACAATATGAACCGATTATAGATGTTGAAATTTATTCGTCCTTTATACTTGAGCTCAAATTTATAATTGTGCACCAGAAAATTCTTAAGAAGTCGTTTGACCCACTTTTTTAGGATGATGATTCCCGACACAAATTCGTATTTTGTACTTCACGCTATCTCAAGTTTCCAACTTCTCGAGATATTTGATCAATCAAATTGATCTCACACATTCGTAAATTATAGGAATTATTAAACTACTAAAAGATGTACACAACCTTATCAAGAAATTTAGATAAAATATTCGGCCATAAAATAGAATGTAATTTTCTGAACGATCATGCAATAAAATTAAACTTGACACGATCCATTAAATACCCTTTAAGTATACTAGTGTCACTATCAAACTATTTCTGCGATATGGACAAATCACAATGCAAATGGCGAAATAGTCAATACTACAACATTATAAGATGCAAACCCTTATACATTGCTTCTGAAATTTTTTATTATTGATAAAGATATAACTTATGTCACACTTTTCTTCTCAACACAAACACCCAACTTATATTATATCAAGTAACCATTAACACTTTTATTCGCATGTCCAATACTAAATAAATACAATAACAGTAAATAAATAAAAATTAAATTTATTTATTATAAATTTATTATTTTATTACGGCAAAGTTATACTATATGAACATACAGCCCAACACAATTAAATTGTTATATACTGTGCAGGTTTAATGCTTTATGTATTTCTAGTCATTATGTTATCATGCATGATTAAGTGGTGTTCCTTATTATTACAACCAACGTAGCCATACATGACTGTTACACCTCATATATTTATAGTCAAAGTCAAAGTCAAATAAGGACTTAATTGGAATAAATTAC
>CAIGRP010071030.1:0-18295 GCA_903798385.1 Fraxinus cuspidata | reverse complement strand
ACAAAGAATGAGAATTTCACATATGAATTGGGGACCATAACCCTATATATAACTTTCATATGTATTTGGCTCATCGTCAAATACAAACACTAATGGATCCGGTCTCTACATATATAGTCTGGTCCACACTTTATTTAGAAGTCCAAATCCTAATTACTTAATTCTTTATTAAATCACTTTAATTTTGGGCTTAACTTTAAAATAGTATTTATACACAATTAATTATATATGCCGGCTCACATGACAAATTAAATAATTTCCCAACAATTCATCCCTTGCCCAACCCATCACACTGAAGTATGCACAAGTTCCCGAATCCCAAGCTCCACAACAGCCTCACCAAAGATAAAATCAAAATCTACTTTTGAGGTTGTTATTGGCGCGCAACTTGAAACTAAGAGAGGTGGAGAGAAAAATCGGACCGCCTTAGAGGCTATCGTTCATGTGTAACTTGCGGCTCATGTGTAACTTGCGACTGAGAGAGGTGAAAAGATAAATCAGAGTGTCACGGGCAGCGTAACTTGCGTTAGGGTTGGGGTGGTGTTGTTTAGATTGAATGTATATTTGAGGGTTCTGCAAGTGTGTGTATGGGTGATGAAGTTGTGTTTTGTATCGTGGAGTTGTAGTGGATGTAGATTCGAGGTGGTGGAATATTTGAGGTGGAGGTGGAGGTGGTGGGTTATGGATTTGAGATAATGTCGATTATTTTGTATGTTGATGCTGATGGTGATGGTAGAGTATGTGAGATGAAAAATAACTATGACCTACTAATTAGGTAATTTGTAACCTATTAAAACATGTAATTTATGATTTAATATATTATTGTGATCCACAAATTATGTTTATGTGACTTTGACATTGTGGGATTTGTGATCAGTACGTGACATAGTCATAAATTGTACATTATTATGAGCATGACATGTTTATTAAATTACAGAATTTGTCTTGAGGGTGCGCAAGTTGAGCCGATTGCACATGATCTTAGTATTATAAGGGTACCAAAAAAATTGTTTTAGGTATGTGTGTGTAAATTATGTATTTAGAATGTTTTATTAATTTTATAATTTTATTACTATGTTAAGTTAAAATGCACAATATTTTTTTTAAAAAAAGTAAAAAGATTTATATTAATTTAATATATTATTGAAAAAAAATATGTTTTTAATTTTAAACTATCTTAATTTCGAAGAAAAAAATATCTTAAGTGGAAATTACATGGAGTCGGGATTTTTAAGTTTCGATTTTAAAAATCAGATTTTGAATATGTTTATACAAAAATTATGTTAATTCAAACTTTTAATATTAATAATAATGTTACAAAATCAATATAGTTCTCCCACCTCATCCACCTACCCTCATAAATTCAATCGTAAACCCTAATCATTTCTCATATATTTTATCTCTTTATCCATCACTTATCTCTTCTCGCGACGATGTCACCAATGTCGCTGTCAATGTGAAGTGCCACCACCACCTTACTCAAGACGCCACAGCCGAGCGGCATTACTCTGAAGCAATAGCACCGCTGCGAAGACACTGCTGCACCCATCACTCCGAAGCAACCAACACTGATGTGCGATGCCGAGACGCCGAACGACCTTTACAGCCGCACGAAGGGCCACCACGCAAGGTCACCAGATAACTCAAGATATCGCAGGTGCTGTGCTGTGCAAAGCCACATCGTGTAGCACCTCTACACTCAACACTGCATCTCGATCTACGCAACTCCGGGGCTATGTTGATAGTTAATGTCAAACCAATATTTTGGGTTGTGATTTGTAGTTTGTGATTGAGCGCTAATGATGTTAGATCTATTGGTTAAGCATCTGTGATGTTTGTAGTTTGTGGTTTCCGATGATGAGCATCTGAGGTTTTTTGGCAAGCCGCCACTTTCGCATGCGACGCAATATTCATATACTGTAGTGTAGGTTGTGTTGGTGCTGGTAGATCTATTCTGGTGTGTTTTAGGGGTGTGTTTGCGCATCAACTGTAATTTTTATGGTATTTTTTTGTGGCAGTGATGGTGGTGGAATCTGGCATTGGTGGTTGGTGTGGTGGTAGATCTAACGCTATTGGGGTAGTGGTCATAAACATTTGTGGTTAAGGTTGTGTTGGTAGCGATGATGGTTTTGAGGTTCAAAATGGTAATTTGTTGGAGGTGGCAGTGGTGGTGCCTGGAGGTGGCAATGTTAGTTTGTTTAGGGAGGTGAAGTGGTTGTTGTGGTTGATACGGCGGTGATGGCGACGGTGATGGTTATTGCCGTTACATGCGGTGGTGATAGTGCTAGCGACTTATTTGGAGATTTTTTTAGTGGGAGTTGTGGTTGTGGAGTGGTGGGTTAGTGGTGGTGTTGGTGGCGGTATTTGAGATGACAGTTTTGTTGCTGGAGACGGTGGTTGCAGTTCTGGCTGCGACGGTTTCGACGGCGATGTAGTTAGTGACAGTGATGAGGTGGTGGTCATAAATTATTTGATTGTTTGTGACCAATAAATTGGTTAATATGTGACCAATAAATAATATGTAATCAATGAAATAGATAAATTGTGACCAATAAATAATGTGTGATCGAAAAGAATTTTAATTTGTAGTCAATAATTTGATAATTTGTGGCCAATTAATTTGATGTTGTGACCAATAAATAATGTGTGATCAATGAAATGACCAATAAATAATGTGTGACCTAAGAGAATTTTAATTTGTAATCAATAATTTGATAATTTGTGGGCCAATTAATTTGATGTTGTGACTTATAAAATTTGACAATGAAATGAGTTGTGACTTATAAATTTTGTAATTTGTGATCAACGAATAATATGTGACCTATTAATTTGATATATCTGTGACCATGAAATAATTTGTGACGTATAAATTTTTCAATTGTGATCGATAAATTATTTATAATTAATTAATTCTATAATTTGTTCCCAAATTGTGTAAACATGTAATCTTATATTTAATTTATAAAATATAATTTTAATTAGTTATTTCAAAAATAAAGTTTAATAAATATATGATTTTTGAAATTTTAAACATTTTATCGTAGTTTTGAAATGAGTTATAGTTAAACTCTTACTTATGAATTTTTCCCATATTTTAAGCTATCTATTTTAGCATCCCAATCTCAAATGCCCAATTAGCTTCATTAGCCAAATACTAACCCAACAAGACAATAATCAACCAAAAATTCAAAGATTAAAGTGAGGACTGAAAATCTAACCCTAGTTCCATTTTAGTAATTTCACTCTTTCCAACCATTTAATCCTGAAGAACAGTCAAACAAGGAAGATAATAACTTTATCGTCAGTTTTTGTCGCTTGCTCTACAATAGTATGATCTACATCATAACATCACCATTTTATTGGTGTCATTTGTCCACTTTTTATTGTTATGCTGTTATTTTTATTTTTATTTTGAATCTAGAATAGTAAGTTTTTGTTGTGCGATAACTGGTAAGTAATTACATTCAATTTTTTCCCTTTTAAGTTTTGCCTTTTCGATCCGTCATCTATGATCTGTGATCAGACAAGAGACAAATAATGACTCTTATTTGACATTAATGTATTTCTTATTCCTTATTCTTTTACATTTTCGTTTGATTGGTAATACACATGTTTTTGAAGAATAAAAATAGTTTTAATTAAGATTTTAAAGTTTTTGTCAGTTTAATCTTTAATCAGGTGCTATCTTCTATTTTTTCTTTTTTTTTAATTTCCTTTGGACATTATATACTTTTATACTTTTTATTGTTGTAATAAAATAAAAGTTCAAAATGTATCTAGAAAATGGCAATCAAGTTTTGGAAAACAAATGAAAAAGAGAAAAATTGAGGAGTTGATAGTCTCCAGAAGGTGCTGGCAGATTTATTGTTAAATAATCTAAAATTGTGGACCAAGTACTTGGAAGTGATAAAAATGAAAATGATGAAAATGAAGATGTTGAGGAAATGAGACAAATTGAAAATGATAAAAATGACAATATTGATGATGAACTTCCTAAGGAAAATGATACTATTGAAGATGTTGATGATGAATATCTTGAGGAAAATGATGCTAATGAAGATGTAGATGGTTTAATTCTTAATAGGTCCATTTGCCTCAACATCTATGATCCAAGAATTTGGGATAATCTTGACATAAAATCTAGAGAATTGCTAGTGATAAATGGTCTTACAAGAAACATTTCACTAGAAAAGGGTCCAAAAGATAATTTATCTAGACATTTCTCTTCAAACTATTACACTTGTTATTTACCAAATGGTGAGAAACATGTTAGGCCATGACCGGTGTATTCAGATGATCTTGATAGAGTTTTTTATTTTTGTTGCAAGTTATTTAAATGAGGGTTACAAAAGGCCGATTAATGAATTAACCATGTCGATAAATAAGTTTTTGTTGTTTTTGCGATCAACCATTTTACATAAATAATTGAATGGGCAACATCTGATATCTATTGAACAAGATTTACTAGAATATATTGATAATGAAATTTAAGTAGTGAGCTTGTTTCTACAAATGTGAGAATAAATATTTCAACATAATTTGTTACATTTCAAAATTTACATGTGATATTTGTTATTTTTTTCTTTCAATATTTGCTCATTTGAAAATGCACGAAGAGATTAGTAACTTGGATGGTTATTTGTTGATGACATATAAATTTTGATGAAAGTTGGGAGATGATTTTGAATTTTACTTGTACTTTTCTTATTCACTACACTTTAAAAAAAAAAAAAACAAATATTTAAATGTCATATTTTTGCAATAACATAATATTATAAAAATATATTTCTTAATTACATGAAAGTGAGACCGTTTTAATATGTCGGTAACCAAAATATCACACAAATGTGAACATCTGATTTTTTTTAAAATTTTTTTAATATTCCTTAAATTTTATTGTTTCTGAAATTACATTTTGAATGTTTGAGTCCCACTTTTTTAGAAATAATAAATTTTGAAATAATATTTTGATAGATAATTTGTGACTAAAATGTTAAAAAAAAAATTGAATTTGTGTGTAATAATATTCTATTAAATAGTGTATGATTGAAAAATAAGAAATTTTGAAAATAATGGAATGGCTTTGAAACATTTTTATTGCAGATTTTCCCTTTATTTATTTATTTATTACTACTTTCCCCCATTTTCTTGCATTCCGTTTCTTTAGTATATAAGGCCTTGTTTGGACAGTGGCGAATTGGATTCGAAAGTGGAAAATCCCATTGATTCGAGCATCGAGACGAAGAGAAAGGAGGAGGACATCCTTTCCCTCCATCTTCACGAGTGCTCTCTGTATCTAATTTAGGGTTTCATAACTCCCAAATTGGAGTAGAAATGAAGCGAGAACGAGAATTCATAGAAGTCTCAGACGACGAATGGTCCCTTCACTCCGATTCCTTTAAACCCTCGCGCGTCCTCAATCCCCAATCCAATCCTCCTCCTATTGAATCATTCGCTTACACCAATAATAATACTAGTACTAGCAACAACAACAACAACAATCATAGTTATAATCCTAATGTTAATGATGATTCAATTTGCATTTTAGACAGTTCATCTTCAGAGGAGGGAAATCAAAATGTTGCTGACAACTTGGAGGATGAAGATGTTTACCTGGAGGTCAGTAAGCCTTCAACAACGGTTAATCGTGGCCGTCGATTTGTGATTGAGGATGATGAAGACGAGGAGGAAGAAGTAGCTGTGGATGCAGTCGGGCTAGATGATTTTGATGATGATTCTGATTTTTCCGGGTTTGAGGAAGAGGAGCAGAACCTAGAGGATGCCGATGATGACGTCGTCAAGAAGGCGCTACGCAAGTGTGGCAAGATATCGGCGGAGCTCAAGGAGGAGTTGTACGGTACAAGTGCTGCTCAGTTCGATCACTACTCTGAAGTCGAGGAGGCCTCTGCTGTAAAAATTGTCACTCAGGTACAGTTTGGTAGTGCGTCAAAGTACAACACCGTGTTAAATAATTTTACAATCTATATGGCATAGTCTTATGAGTTGGAAAAGATATTACATATTTTGTTCACGCTTGGATGTAAAAACAATATATGCATGCAAATTTAAAACACTATTTTTTTCTCAACTAAGAGGAAATATTGGAAAAGCACAATAAAACTGGTTATGCATACAGTACGAGTTCAGTATCACAAGACATAGAATAAGTACAAAATTTCTTGTCACATTTGTAATGTCAGTTTTACTGAATGCGTCTTTACCATGCTATTCTGCTGTAAAACTCAAAAAGAAGATTATAGAACATGGAATTCAGGAATTTGAGCTCTCCCTCCCCAAATTGTAGGGCGATGTAAACGAGGCGTGTGGGGCTGATCATTCAGACCCGATGCTAAAGCCCTACCAACTTGTTGGAGTCAACTTCCTTCTTCTGCTGTACAGAAAGAAAATTGCTGGAGGTATTTTTCTTTTATGAATTCACAATGTGATGTGTTTCTCTGTTTTTAGATTTGTTTTATTCAAGTTATCTATTGAAGCAGTGGTTTTCAGAGGCTGAAGATTTGACATGACACGCATCCTTTGACAGTTTCGTGATATTAATGGGATTACTGGGTGTAGATCTTTTAAGTTTCCACATTATTGTTGTGTTGAACCCTACTTGAGAAGGAAATGTTTATGAAGGCTTACCATTTGTTTGACCTTTAGAATGACTAAGTTAGAAAAAGATCCTGATTACGATACCATAGTGGAATCTATTGTGGCTATCGATAAGGTTTTGAATGGTAGACTTTGGGTTTGTAATACATTGGGTTTTAGAGTTCTGGAGATCATTGGACGTACTACATAAGAAAGATCTCAGCCTCTCAGGATAGCACTTTATGAATATTCCACATTTCAATTTTGCATACTAATTCAACATTTACATGTACACTAACATACCGGACATTTGATGCTTACATTTTTATTAAATGGAAGCTACGAGAGTTACACTATGAGATGAAACTTTCAAGGAAATGATGAATATAGAAAAACGATGTTCAATCTTACCCTTGCGCAAATCAAGAAGCTAAGTGCAATCTTTGAAAATGTGTGGGTGCAAGTTTTTGATAGCCTTAATGGACGAAGTTAATAATCGTTGGGGATGATTGCCCACGATAATGAAAAATAGTAAAACTTGGACAAAGATTTTACTCAAGAAATAATGCGGGAATAGAGGATTACAAGATGAGTTTCAAATAAGAGTTACAAAGAATCTCAAGCTCTTTATTTCTCTCAATAACAAACCTTATCTTTCTCAAATCCTCATTTAGTGATCAATTGTTTTTTGGCACTCGCTCATTGAACACACATATATGATGAACATATCCTAAGGCCTATTTATAAATTTTGTAAGGCGATTTATCACTTAACTAAATTCCTCCTTTAGAAGTTGAAAAATCAAACATGAACTTGATGAACCAATAAACATTCTTTCGTTACTTGACTTGATAGATTTACTTATTTGAATTTTCTATTTAGTAGTAAAGAATAATTTGATAATTACAACTTATCCTTTAAGGAGGTAAAATTCAACTTTGCTTTCACCTCTATCATCTTCCAACCTTATCTCAAAGTAAAATCAAAATTTGTCTTTACCCCCAACAATATCCCACTTGGAGACAAGTATCAGGCCGCAGTGGAACTCCGCCTTCATCCTCTAGTACTAAGACTAACTGTAGTTGAACATGACTTCAGTTTCTACTACCTTTGTTAACATATCTGCACGATTTTCTCAGTGTTAATCTTCTCCAAACTCATTTTACCACCTTCTAAGAGCGAACGAACAAAATGATATTTATTGTCAATATGTTTCATTCTTGAGTGAAATGGAGAATTCTTTGCGAGATTTGTAGCACTTTGACTGTCACTATACAAGTTGCAGTCATCAAGGTTCTTGTTCAATTCACTCGAGAAATTTTGGAACCATACCATTTCCTTACAAGCTTCTATCATTACTATATACTTTGCTTCTGTAGTAGAAATAGTTATAATCTTTTGTAACTAAGAGTCCAGATAAT
This sequence comes from Fraxinus cuspidata, assembly GCA_903798385.1. Taxonomy (NCBI): domain Eukaryota; kingdom Viridiplantae; phylum Streptophyta; class Magnoliopsida; order Lamiales; family Oleaceae; genus Fraxinus; species Fraxinus cuspidata. The sequence continues at coordinate 10,280 of CAIGRP010071030.1, read as the reverse complement.
TGCGGCACTTCCAAGAGTAAACAGATATCCACTTGTGCTCTTTCTACTGTCAATTTCTCCTACAAAATCAGAATCAACATACCCATGCAAGCCTTCTTTGAGCCATCCTAACACAGCCATATCCCGAGTACCTTTCAGATATTGCAATATCCACTCGACAGCTTTCCAATGCTCATTGCCAGGTTTATTCATAAATCTACTAACAACTCTCACTGCATGAGCAATATCCAGACTCGATTATAGCATACATCAAGCTATCAATAGCTGAAGCAGAATGGACCTTAGCCATATACTCTTTCTCTTCGTGTGTTATTGCTACTTGTTCCTTCGTCAATTTGAAGTGACTTGCTATTGTGGACTTTCTATATTGAATCTGTTGAGGACTTTACCAACATATTCTGCCTGTGATAGCTTTAATATCTTGTTCTCCCCGTTTCTACTAATTCGCATTTCAAAAATTTGTTTTGTCTCACCCAAATCTTTCATTGCGAATTCTTTAGAGAACTACTCCTTGAGCTTAATAATTTCATCCATGCTTGAACTTGCAACAAACATATCGTCTACGTACAAGAGAAGTATCAAATACGAAGTGTCAAGCTTTTTGTAATGACAACAATGATCATCATGGCACCTATAGAAGCCTGCACTTGTCATGAAGTTATCAAATTTCTTATACCACTGCTTAGGCGCCTATTTTAACCCGTACAAACTCTTCTTGAGTTTACAAACCATACTTTCCTTTACTGTAACCACGGACTTGAGGTTGATGCATATAAATATCCTCCTCCAAATCACCCAAATCACCATGAAAGAATGCAGTTTTAAGATCTAACTGCTCCAAATGCAAATCCTCAACTGACACAATGCTTAGCACATTTCTGATAGTTGAAATTTTAACAACTGGAGAGAAAATCTTAGTGCAATTGATACTTGCCTTCTGTTGGAAGCCTTTTACAACCAACATGGCCTTGTATCGTTTGGTGCCATCGGGTTCTTCTTTCAAGCAATAAACCCACTTATTGTGTAAAACAAGTTTTCCTTCGGGCAATAGAACTAGTTCCCACGTCTAATTCGTTAAGAGAGATTCCACCTCATCATTCATTGCCAACTCCCACTTTTCCCTCATCTCAACCTGTAATGCTTCCTCATAGCACTCAAGTTCACCATTGCTAGTCAGTAATAAATAATGCAAGGAAAGCAAATATCGAACTACAAGCCTAATAGTTCTTGTAGACCTCCTTACATGAACTGGGGGTTGGCATCTCTATCCACGTCAATTGGATATTCGTATCTTGAGGTTTTAACACATCTCCACAAGAGATTTCCCCAAGTTCCACTGTCTCAGGTTCCTTAGTCTTATCATCAAGTCTATCCTTGTACATGATTTTCATAATCCCAAAATCGATAACCATAATTATCGATGTCATAACCAATAAAGATGCATTTACAAGACTTAGGATCAAGCTTATTCCTATTCTTAGGCTCAATGTGAACATAAGAGATGCAACCAAATATTTTTAAATGCGATAAGTTCTTCTCTTTTCCCGTCCACGCGTCCTCGGGATTCCGCAATTTAAGGGAACTGAAGGACCTCTATTAACAAGGTAAGCAGCTATGCTTCCTGCATCTGCCCAAAACTACTTTGGTAAACCAGAATTAATCCTCATACTTCTAGCACGTCCAAGGATTGTTCTATTAATGCGTTCTATAACACCATTCTGTCGAGGTTTTCCTGAAATTGTCAGTACTTGTCGAATTCCATTTTCTGCACAATATTTCTTCATTCGACCATCTACGTACTCTCCTCCATTGTTTGATTTGAGATATTTCAACTTTAAACCTTCTCATTTTCAACTAGGACTTTCCGCTTTTTGATGACACCAAATAAATCAGATTTGTTTTTCATAAAGTAAACCCATAGCTTTCTAGTTGTATCATCAATAAAAGTAACAAAGTAGCAAGAGCCACCAAGAGATGCTACCTGAGATGGTCTCAAAGTGGGAGATTGTTAGATATGGAGACAAATTTTGATTTTACTTCTTAGAGATAAGGTTGGAAGATGATAAAGGTGGAAGCAAAGTTGAATTTTACATTTTTAAATGATAAGCTGTAGTTATCAAATTGCTCTTTGTTACTGAGAAGAAAATTCAAACAAGTAAATCTACCAAGTCAAGTAAGGAAATAAAGTTTTTTGGTATATCAAGTTCATGTTTGATTTTTCAACTTCTTAAGGAGGAATTAAAATTGTATTTGTCAAATGATAAACGGCCTTATAAAATCTATAAATAGATTTTAGGATATGTTCATCATATATGTGTGTTCAATGAGCGAATGCCAAAAAGCAAAAACAATTGAGAGCTAAATGAGGATTTGAGAAAGGTTTTGTATCGAGAGAAATAGAGAGTTTGAGATGCTTTGTAACTCTTATTTAAAACTCATCTTGTAATCCTGTGCCTATTTTATAGTAAAGCCGCATTATTGCTTAAGTAAAATCTTTGTCCAAGTTTTGCTAATTTTTATTATCCTGGGCAGTCATCCCCGACAATAACGTATAGTTGAAAGGGTTCAAGCTCCAACTTGGAAATGATTGAGAGTATTGGTTGCTTTTGATACCAAAAAAACCTTCATACAAATTGCACTATTTCTTGATAATTTGATGTAGGACAATCCTATTGTAAATAGGATTAGGATCATATATTTATAATAAGATATCTAGTTGCAGATCTTCTTATTCGTAATATTTTGTTAAGAATAGAATTTCTTTTCTTTAGAATATGATTTCTAATTAGATTAGGATTTTAGTTAATTTCCTTTTAGAATTTAGTTTCCTTATATTAATAAGATTAGGTAATAATTTTGCCTGTAAATACAAAGGCATTATACATTTTTTGTCGTAATAAGTTTTATATTTTATTCTAATATTTTGTTTAGAATATGATTTCTTTTCTTTATTGATTAGAATAGGATTTTTATTCTCTTTTAGATTAGGATTTTAGTTTATTTCCTTTTAGAATTTAGTTTCCTTATATTAATATGATTAGGGAATAGCTTTGCTTTTAAATACAAAGGTATTGTACAATTTTTCAACAACAATCAATTATTATTCAATATATACAAGACATGATTGTTCAAATATTGTTCTTATTTATTACATAATTCTTATTACAAGAATTTCACATAACGCTTCCGCACCAAAATTACAAACAAGTTGCGGTAAGTCTAAATCAAATAAACTTGGAATTATGTGAATTCGTTTTTGCAACTGCATTCGCCTCATCCCTACAGCTACTAGGTCTTTTGTGTCAACAACTGGTAATGTTCATTTTGGTTACCCTCTTCTCTCTTACATGTTCTGTCAAGATTGCAAGGGGGAAGGAGGAATTTGTCTCTACTGTAGTTGGTCTTTTGTCTTTATGGTCGGTAAAAAACGAGACTACTAGCACATTGCCTATTAACCTTCTCTCTCTTTTAAAGAATCACCATTGTGAACAGCAATTTCTTTAGCTCTGCACAAGACATGCTCTAATCACCTAAGTTGTGCTTCCCTCACTTTATTTTCAATCTGCCACCTTCATTTGGTAGCATATTATCATTCCTTACATAGCACGCAATACCATGAAGAATAGCAAGTCTAACATGTGTGATGCAGAATTGACTAAACCTTATAGAATATTCTATCACTTAGAATCCTTGTAACACTTATCCCTTTCATCTAGCATGCTCTAATTTGATGTATTATCTCCCCTTTGTATGTGCCACATTGGCAGTAAATAGAAAATGCACTTATGTTCCTATGACGTTAGACATATGGGTTGCACGTATTTCAATATAAGGCATTCCTTTCAAGATGATGTCATGCGAATTGCATTTTTATGTTGCATTGCTTCTGATGTGGTTTTTCAATGCTAGATGTAGATATACTTTATCATGTGATGTAATTCCCGTTGCTATTTTCTTGAGGTAGCATACCCGAATGTGTCAATTGCCACATGCTTCCATGGATAGTTTTAAGAGTCCTTAGTAACCTTTTTGGCATTCCATACAGCTATATTGGCAGATGAGATGGGTCTTGGTAAAACTGTTCAGGTATGTGGTTCCAGTCTTTTCTTGATGGAACACTTGCACTTTTAATTTATAGTTTTGAATAATCTTAATTACATTTTCAGGCCATAACATATCTGGCCCTGCTGAAGCACTTGGAAGATGACCCTGGTCCCCATTTGATAGTATGTCCTGCATCTGTTTTGGAGAATTGGGAAAGAGAGCTAAAAAAGTGGATTCCATCCTTCACCACACTCCAATATCATGGTGCTTCACGATCAGCTTACTCGAAGGAGCTGAGCTCATTGTCCAAGGCTGGATTGCCACCTCCATTCAATGTCATTCTTGTGTGCTACTCGCTTTTTGAACGTCACAGGTTTGCCTCATGAGTTTGATAAATTCATTATTTTGCAGTTTCATCTTCTCTTTTATGTCTGATAGTCATTGTTCAGTGCACAGCAGAAAGACGACCGCAAAATTCTGAAACGTTGGCGGTGGAGTTGCGTGATAATGGATGAGGCTCATGCTTTAAAGGATAAGAACAGCTACAGATGGAAAAATCTCATGACAGTTGCACGAAATGCAAATCAACGTCTGATGCTTACTGGGACACCTCTGCAGAACGATTTGCATGTATGGTACCTGTAACCTATTTTTTAGTTCAAGTCAACATCATAGAGTGGACATTCTTCTATACAAAAGCCATATATGAGATCCTTGATCAAACTTACAAAAGATTTGGTCAAATACTTTTGGACAATGATATAGTGCATTGCATCACAAGGGTGGACTAGTAGTTATTCGACTCTTGAGGTACCAAAATTTTAAAGCAATAAAAAAAACTAATTATACTGGATAGTTCAGATATTATGAACATTGACAGTTATTTCTTGAATGAATTAGCTGGAGAAAATTACCTAATATGGTTTCATGATTCTATCTGTCATTTGTTCATTAAAATGGAGTATGAAACATGCGGCGGATAGTTTTAACAGCTGTAGTGCGTTTATGAGCCTGAAGTAGTGAACGGCAACAAGAACATTCTTGGATTGTAACTAATAGGCAGTACAATAGCACTTTCTGAGGAATCTCTTGCGTGTTATGAAATATCTTACCAGCTTGACTAGTAGCCCTGCTTTGGTGTATGCTTTAGGTTGCTTATAAAATCCATGTATGGTGACTTCTCTACTTTTGGCTAGTCTTGTTGCTGAATGAAAATATTGCATTATAAGGAATTCAGTTTAACCTTGGTTCTGGATTTTGGTTTACCTTTCAGGCATCTGTTTCTCTCATTTTCCCACACTAGTAGACTCTGATCTCAATATTTGAGCTTAAGTTGTCTCCTCAAATTGTACTTGACCACGTGTTAATTCATTTTTGATCGATTAGATCTGACAGTTGAACTATGATAAGTTGTCAAACACACCCTACTACCCTAATGTGTCATGGTTACAGACTTGCAGTTGCCGGTTGTAATTTTAGCCCCTGTTTGACAACTATTTTTTTTCGAACTATTTTCAACCACACATCCTCACAACAAAATATTTTGCACGTAAACCCAAATTTTTTTCCTACTTTTTAACCACACATTCTCCAAAATCATTTTCCCCCAAAAACTCTTTATAATGGTTGTCAAAGAATGGCTTAATCATATAGACTAATTTACTGTTGCAATAACCCAACATTTATATTTAATGAGTGATAAAATATCAATAGATTGATTGAATCCCTAAATTAATTAATCTCATTTATCTTTCTATTCTCGAAACTATTTTGATCCTGCTTGGTTTCTCTGAAGTGCCTTTGTTTGTTCATTCTCAGGAGCTATGGTCAATGCTGGAGTTTATGATGCCTGATCTCTTCGAAACAGGAGATGTTGACTTAAGAAAGCTTTTAAATGCCGAAGACATGGATTTAATAGCTCGAATGAAATCCATCTTGGGACCATTTATTCTCAGAAGGTTAAAATCGAATGTCATGCAGCAATTAGTCCCAAAGATTCAGATGGTATCATACTTGTCCTGTTTGCTTGTTATTTTGAATTTATTTGGTACTACTAAGTTATTTCATCAGTTATGCTTTACAGAATCTGAATAAGGCCCTAATGTTCTTCAGATTGAGTATGTACACATGGAAAGAGCACAAGAAGATGCTTACACAGAAGCAATTGAAAATTATCGTGTAGCATCTCAAACTCGTATCTCAAAGTCTTCAAGAATTAACTCCAATAATGTCGCTAGTGTACTTCCTCAGCGTCAGATTTCCAATTATTTTCTTCAATTTCGTAAGGTGCTGGGGAATAACTTTCAATTTGTTCACTTTAGTTGCTTAATTTTTGTAATACATGTCACTTGGAAGGATGGTTATGTTTTATCTGTTTTCAGATTGCAAATCATCCATTGTTGGTGAGGCGCATTTTCACAGATGATGATGTTGTCTGTTTTGCTAAAATGTTGCATCCAAAAGGTGTGTTTGGCTTCGAGTGTACAATGGAAAGAGTAATTGAGGAGCTTAAGAGTTACAATGACTTCTCTATTCACCGGGTAATTTTTTTTTTTTCAAATATTATGGCCCTTCCTTATTTATTCAGTAATTGACTTTTTAGTTAATTGACATGGCACTTGACTATCCATGAATTATTACTGAGAGATTTTCGACTTACATGGACCTTGTCAGAATGAGCTAAAAATTAATTGTTTTTCCTTCCTTTCAAAAGAAATGGTTGTTTGAATTTATTGGTGCTTTCGCCAAAGAAGATTTTGTTTATTTTTTAAGTTAGATTTCTCAGACATCAGATTTTCATTCTTTCTTCAGACTGGGTGATGCTGTTCCTTTTATAAGTTATTAGGGCTCTCTATATAGGCTGCCAAGGATGGGCTCCCTTAAAGCTCGAATTCAGCTCAAAGACTGAAACAAGCAGAACTTGAATATTATTGGCTCTTAATATTCAAGATCACTCTGATATACTCGAACAATTAATGAGCCAAGCTTGAGCATTTTGTTAAGGCTAGCTTACAACACCAATCCGAACTTGAGCAGCATTAAGCTCTACTCGAACTATAGCTCCTTATGACTCTAGTTATTGGTGCACCCCAATTTTCTTCTGCTTTTCTGGGGATGACAATCTGTCCAAATAAGACATTTAAACTAAGAAAATAGAACTTTTAATATGCTGCATGTCAGATATAGCATGAAGCCTTTGTCATTAAGCCAAGAACAAATAGTGATCCCATTACAAATTAAAACAGGAAATGAATCGGAATGATTTGATTCCAGAATATCTGATCAAATATAGAAGGCCAAATATTGGGAAAATAGACATCAAGGTTTACCTCCACGATAACTTGACTTATATCCCAAGAATTTAATCTAAGTCATCATATGTATTTTCTTCCTTTTACTTCTGTCACAGGTAATTAGCACATGAATCCAAGAAAAAATTTGATCCCACTACAAATTAATACAGGTAATGAATCGGAATAATTTGATTCGAAAGATCTGATTAAATATAAAAGGCCAAATATCGGGAAAATAGACATCAAGGTTCACCTCCATGAGAACTTGACATCTATTTGGTAATCAGATCCCAAGAACTTAAACTACAATATTATATGTATTTTTTCATTTTACTTCTGTCTCGAGTAATTAGCATTAATATTGATTGAGATGTCACCGCAAGGAGATACAATTTGACTGTTCTTTGCAGCTTTTACTATATTATGGAGACACTGGTATGAAGGGAATGCTCTCTGATGAACATGTTATGATTTCAGCAAAATGTCGGGTATGTTTTCAGTAACTTGCGTGATCTACGGAGTTTTTGAGGTGAAGTAACCTATAAGAAGGTGATGTTTAATATATCGTGCTCACATAATGACTGAAGTGCTCATGCATGTGTTTAAGGCATTAGCGGAACTTCTTCCCAAGCTAAAGCTTTCTGGACATCGGGTTCTTATTTTTAGCCAGTGGACATCAATGCTTGATATATTGGAGTGGACCTTGGATGTAATTGGGGTCACTTACAGGCGCCTTGATGGAAGGTAAGATCACGTTTCTCAAAATATTTAGCTACAGTTTCCCAGTATTTAAAAAGGCAAAATCAGGTAACTAAGGTGATTTTTTTGTTGTGAGGCGAGGAGTAAACCTCTCCTTGAACCAAAAATTAGTCAAAAAAAATTCAAAAATTCAAAAATCTGCATGTAATCAATACAAGTTTAAGCCTCATTAATCATACTAAATGCTCGTGCCTCAAATCAAAATCACTATTTATCTACCCTGATTGCATCAATAGCAAGAGATGACAAGGATGGCAGGGGCAGGCAGCTTATGATGATAATGATTCACACTCAGTTATTGTGAGATCTAATTTAAAGATTACACTACTGCCAGGATTCTAGAAAGCGGTTTACTTCGATAACCCTTTATCAAAGCACAACTATTAAGATCAGGGTATAGAAAAATCCTCGATCTATAACAAGAATGAAAGTGACAGTACAGAGAGGTCTGTCAATACTGACAGAAACAAAGGGAGACCTAGGACACAACCAAAGAGCACCAAGACTACAATATTTGGGCTTGGTAAAAGTTAAACAGTCCTTTCAACTATGAAACTGTATATGTATATCAGTAGAGGCAGAGGGTTTTAAGGATTCTTTGATGGTTGGAGTGAAGAGGAATCTTGTTCAAGGAGGGAGGGAAATAATAAAGAAAAACTCAACCAAAGAAGTGAATTCCAAAAGAGCAGTCAGTTCTCTGATTCTGCCATTCATTCAGTTCATGACCAAGTAACTCTTAGTTAAATTGCTAGTCTTGATGCTTGGGTCTGGTTATTTTTATTATTTTCATTACAGATGGCACTGTGAATTGGATGTTATTATTCAAAACCGCGTCATTAATTTATTGAATTCATTTTTATTTTTATACCCTTGTCAGTACGCAGGTAACGGAGAGGCAGACAATTGTCGATACCTTCAATAAGGATGCTTCAATTTTTGCATGCTTGCTGTCTACAAGAGCTGGAGGACAAGGATTGAACTTGACCGGAGCTGATACTGTCATAATTCACGACATGGATTTTAACCCACAGATTGACAGACAGGCTGAAGATCGCTGTCATCGCATTGGACAAACCAAACCTGTTACAGTATACAGGTAGCAGCACTCTCTCCATTTGCATTTTTGTTATCAGAAGGTTTCAAATTACATTTAATGTTCTGTTTTTATTTCCAAGGCTGGTGACCAAAGATACTGTTGACGAGAATGTTTACGAGATTGCAAAACGAAAGCTGACATTGGATGCTGCTGTCCTCGAGTCTGGAGCAGAAGTCAACGATGAAGGTCAGATGCCTGATAAGACAATGGCAGAAATATTATCGTCATTGTTGATGCATTGAATTCACCATCTGGCAGAAATTCTGTTAGTGCCCATTGGTACTAGGTTTCTTTGTTTTTGAGTATTTTGTTTCGTTAGGGAGTGAGGGAAGGAGGGAGATTACGGGAGAGCGCTTGATAGGGTCGTACTGTTTAGGTTCATATAAAAATGCTTGGATTCAAAGTTGAATGTTGTATACCCAGTGCTGGCAGTACAGATGTAGATTTATATTACTAGATCATTTATTAAAATAGGTTTCGAAATATAAGCATGCTCAGGCAATACACAAAATTGCTTGCGGAAAATATAGATGGCAAAATTCTCCGTCCCCATCTCGACCTGTGCTGCGTATTTTATATTGTAAGTGTACGATATCGTAACAAGTAATATAGTGGATATTTGACTCCGGATTATCGTTCCCACGATAACTATTCTTTATGACTTAATCTAATTTTTATAACTCTTATTTGACAAAAGCATGTAAATATTTATAATGATTGTGATTTTTTTTTTCTAACTTTTAACAAATTGAAAATATAAAAAGATTGCGAGCAACAGATAATTTGAGAAACAAATATGTGATGAATGTTATGGTATAACAATTTCATCTATTGACACCTTCATTTTTAATTTAAGATTCATAACCTAACGTAATATTCGATCGAATTCTTCTATTATATTCAATTTATCCATTTCGAGTTCTCAATGAGCCTATTTAACTAATTAAACTTTATATATACATGTGAATCAATTTTAGTTAAACGAAACACTAGTTTTAAGAATTCAAATTATGATCGCAATAATCAGTATAGGTATCTCTACACGTTATACTAAATTATCAAATTTTATTATATGGTCTAAATTTCAA
>CAIGRP010071026.1:458-11133 GCA_903798385.1 Fraxinus cuspidata | reverse complement strand
TAGATGAATCGGGAAAACAGAGCTGGCTCTGATACCATCTAGAATGAGAGAGTAAATTGTAGGAATAATTCCAAACCTAACACCACCATCTGCATATACATCATAAATCAGTCCCAACTCCAGCCACAATAAAATCAGAAAAAGAGAGAGAAATGAGAAAACCATATTTTTGCAAAATCGAATTCCAACTATTGCTGTATTGAATTTAAATCCCCAAAAATGTAGTAAATTTCATATGTAGGATCCTGAGAAGGTGATCGGAAAGTGTTGCTGCACTACGATAATACTATCGTAGCGCAGAGTTCCTGGAAAAGGTGATCAGTGCCGCTTCACAGCACCGATACTTCGCTCTGCGACGCTCCGAGCATGGTGGTGGCCCTGCAAGATTGTGCGCCGGATTTTTGGGGCGTCGACGGTGTGGTGCCAGTTGTGTGGTGATGGCGAGGATAGAGAGAAAGGAGAGAAAAACGGGCGGTGAGGATAGAGAGAGGAGAGAATGTGGAGGATTAAATAATTAGGCTTTAGGTAATTATGCTTTAGTTAGAAAAGGTGGATGAAATAGATGAATTAATATCTAACATTTGAAATAAAAACTATCATATCTAAATTTGAAATATAATTTTCAAAACTCTGATTTTGTGAAATTTGCACTTTTTCATATGTTGCAGCAGAGTTCGGGTGGTTTACCTATGTAAAAAATCTAACCCACCTGACCTGTATCTTTACAAAAAAAATTGAAAATCACCTAATGCTCACCCACACACAAACTTCCTCCTATTCACTATCTTCACTTTCAAACCCTAGATTCCCTTGACCCTCCCTCTCGTCATCCATCAGTGCTCCTCCAACTGTTAGAATCTTAATCGCCAGTCATCGTCTGTACTTTGTTGTCACGTACTTCTCATCGATTTATGCCTTAGTTGCCTCTTATTCTCAAACTGTCAAATTCTTACTCATTTCTCTTTAATTTTTTTTCGGTTGAGTTGTACATTATTTCTTCCATGGGTGTATTTACATGTGGTACTGTTGTGGCTGTTTCGTTGGTGATGAAGTTTTATATAAAAGGGGAATTTAATTGGGAAAAGTATTTTGTGTTATATATAAATGGATGTTTGGGATTTGGGTTTTCACCATCTCTCCACTTGTAGCCAGAAATTATCTTATTATAGTAAGTTCTAATTTTTAAAAATTTTCCATTTCCACTTATGTACATAGATTGCTATGATGAAATTCCTGCAAGTTTTTCCTTTTTTTCGATTTTACTATTACTCAAGAAATATTGCTATATAAGAGAACTTCCTCCTTCCTACTGTTGAATGATGATAAGGAAGCTGACCAGTTGGCAAATGAGGTGTCATCACAGTTAGATAAACGAGCAGTAACAAGGAGCAATGGAGGTCCAACATGAAAGGAATAATCTAGAAGAGAAAAGGATCTAGAATGCTTCAAATACATGGAGTTTGTTATTTTGTAACCATATTTGATTCCTTGTAGTTATTCGTTTTTTGTACCAACTTTGTAAGTTTATAAATATCGTGTATATTCATTCATAGAACATAAGGAAAATATAAGAATTGTAATTAAGCAATCTTGTTTCCAATTTGTTGTTCAGTTTTTCCTATCTTAATCATTGCTGAGCAAAACATCAAAATACAACAAAATGTTGAAATCCAAGGTAATTCATCAAATACTAGTGCAAATCAAGACCCAAATATTAATCCTGAAAATGGATCTAATTCATTAGTAGACCTAACACATCCAAGCAGCCCCTATTTTATTGGAAGCAGTGATGGTAATGGAGGTGTCTTGGTTATTCACATACTGGAAGCAAACAATTATCATTCCTAGGCTAGGTCTATAGAGCGAGCCCTCAGAATCAAGAACAAGCTTAGGTTCATAGACGAAACACTCTGCGAACCAACTGACTAGAAAGACCCTCTAATGGAGCACTGGCTTAGATGCAACGATATTGTAATTACCTGGCTCCAAAACACCATGGCAGTGGACATCAAGTGCAGTACTGTATATGCTGAGACTGTACATCAGCTATGGCTAGAGCTCGAACGGCGTTTTTCACAGTAGAATGCACCTAAGATCTATGAAGTTAAACAGACCATCATGATCTTAGTTCAAAGCCAAGATGGTGTAAGTGTTTATATCTCCAAGTTTAAAACTCTTATGGGTGAGCTTTTGAATTATGAATCCATCCCCAATTGCACTTGTAGAGGTCTGAAAATAGTAGTTCAGAACCAAAAACGAGATTGGGTGATGAAATTTTTAATGGGTTAATGAATCATACAAAGACATTAAGGCACAGATTCTACTAATGAAGCCCTTCCCTATTTTGAATGAGGTCTGTGCTACCATCTAACATGAAGGGAAAAGAGGACAAATATCAGTAGAAGGATATGTAAATGAGCACCTATCCTTCGTGGCCAAGGGAAAAACTGGAGAGAAAGTTGAAAACAGAACTCCTCGCTACAGAAGAAAGACTATTACTGCAACTACTGTAAGATTGCATGACACTCCCTTGAAAGGTGTTTTAAGGCCAACCCAAATAGGCCTATATGCTTCCATTGCCAAACGCCTAGTCACAAAATTGATAAGTGCTTCAAGCTCTTTGGATATCCATCAACCCTCAGACATGATGGAAAGAACATATACAAACCAACAGTAAACTAGGCCACTGCTACTATGTCTCTAAGTTAGGAGCAGAACAACAAAGCTCAAGTGCCAATGACTCGAGCAATACTTTCAACTCATGGCTATTCTGAAACCATCAACAAACCAGGGTCAAAACATAGAATCAAACTTAGAGAATATTGTTCCAAAAAATCTGTGGTACATCATATTGCTTGTCATCTGTTAAAACTAAGTATATTGACAAACACAACACTTCATGGATTGTGGACACTGGTGCAATAGATCATATGCATGTTCACCACACATTTCTCTTCCACTAAGTCACAAATTGACTGCTTTGTGGCTCTATCAAATGGGAACACTGTCCCTGTTACACAGATTGGGACAACCCAAATCACAAAATCTTTAACTCTTCATAATGTGTTGTGTGTCCCCTCTTTTGATTTTAACTTGATATCTGTTAGAAAACTGACCTTGGAATCACAATGTTGTATTATATTTCTTTCTGTCTATTGTTACATACAGGACCTTTCGACTTGGATCACGAATGGAATGGGTGAATTGAAGTCAGGCCTTTACTATTTGATAAGACACTAGTATCTCCTACAGCTCTTCAACAAAGTTTAAACCAACTAATACAAACTCCTTCCATTGCAGCACCAATGATCAGCTCTCCTAAAGTTTTTGATGTCTGGTACTACAAATTAGGACGTCCATCATTTTCCATTTTTTCTTCCAACAAAATCATTCCCAAATTAGATAGCTCAAAGCCATGTTATGTTTGCCCTTTAGCCAAGATGCACAAGCTTCTTTTTTCCTGTAAGTCAACATAATTAATACTCATTGATCTCTGGGGACCTTGCAATGAAATAAGCTATGATGGAACTCGTTACTTTCTCACAATAGTTGATGATTTCAGCAGGTGCACTTGGGCATACATGCTGAAATCAAAATCTGAAACGTCTAAGACACTACAGGCCTTTTATCTCATGATAGAAACACAATTCAAAACTAAAATAAAGGTCATTCAATCTAATAAATGGAGAATTTAACATGAAGGAATTTTACCATGAAAATGGAATCATAGATCAATGATCATGTGTTGTGACCCCTCAACAAAATGCAATAGTTGAGAGGAAGCATCAACACATTTTAAACATTGCAAGGGCCCTGAGATTTCAAAGTAGAATGCCATTAAAATATTGGAATGTCTGTGTTATGACTGCAGTATATCTTATCAATAGAATACCCTCAGCTATTCTAAATCATAAAATCCCTTTTGAAATTCTATTCCAAAAGGAACCAACATACTCTCATCTCAATGTTTTTGGTTATCTCACCTTTGCCACCACCCTCACACAAGGTAGGCAGAAATTTGATTCCAGAGCCAAGAAGTGTGTATTCCTTGGATATCCATTTGGGATTGAGGGATATAAGCTTATTGATTTACAAACTGAAAGAGTTTTTGTGTCCAAAAATGTAGTTTTCTATGAAACTACCTACCCTTTCAAAGAAGCCAAAACTGCAAAACTCAATGATACAAGATATCCTATTGATTTGTTTCTCTCTCAAAATCCACTAATTCCTACTCCAAACAGTCACACATTCTTGGAACCTGGAGAGCCAAATGACCAGCCTGTCTCAACTTCTAGTCATGAAGGTCACACTGAATACTATGATACATCTCAAGCCCAAACTGAACAAACCATAGAACAGACAGACTTACAAACTATGGACATTGAACAAATGAGCTCCCATTTACCAAGAAAATACACCAAAATCAAAAGATCTCTCTAATATCTGCAGGATTTCATATGCCAACATGTGACTTTATTCACTCCATTACAGGACTTGGTCAAGACAAAGGAGCCTATGATCTCAGGTAACCCTTATCCCCTTAGTAATAATGTATCTTATAAAAGGCTAACCATTCCTCATAAAGCCTTCGTCAGCTCCATAACTTCTCAAATCGAGATAAAATATTACCAAGAAACTATTTAACATACTGAATGGTGTGAAGCAATGAGGACAGAAATTAAAGCTCTTGAGTCAAATGACACATGGGTGATAGTTGATCTGCCACATGATAAGGAGGCAATAAGGTACAAATGAGTATATAAAATCAAGTTTAAGGCAGATGAAAGCATTGAAAGATACAAGGTCAGGCTGGTTGTAAAGGGGTATACACAACAAGAGGGTTTGGATTACCATGAAACATTTTCCCCTATGGCAAAAGTGGTCACCATTCGAAGTTTACTTGCTCTTGCAGCCATAAAGGGGTGGTTCTTATATCAATTGGACATCAATAATGCGTTCTTGCATGGTGATTTGAACGAGGTTGTGTATATGTAATTGGCCCCTGAATATGGCACTAATGACAAATCAAAAGTGTGCAAACTGCATAAAAAATTATATGGCCTGAAGGAAGCTTCAAAGCAGTGGTATGCCAAGTTATTTGCCTTCATCACTCAACATGGTTTCATCCAGTCGAAGGCAGATTATAGCTTATTTATTAAGATCACACAGAGTTCTTTTACGACAATCCTAATGTATGTCGAAGATGTTATCCTAGCAAAGAACTGTATGGATAGTATCAATGAGCTTAAGGCTACACTTGATGCAAAATCTAAAATCAAAGACTTGGAAAAATTGAAGTATTTTTCTAGAATCGAAGTAGCAAGGACAGAGGAGGGATACACATATGTCAAAGAAAGTATGCTCTGGACATTTTGGGAGATTCAGGCACCATAGGGTCAGTGCCTTCCAAGATATTCCTTGATCAGAATATCAAATTGAGTAAAGATGATGGTGATCCACTTGTTGATCCCTCTATCTATATGAGGTTAATAGGGCGACTATTATAGCTAACTATAACAAGACCAGACCTCTCATATTCAGTTCAACTGCTGAGCCAATACATGGACCAACCCAGAATACCACACCTACATGCAGCACACAAAGTATTGAAGTATATCAAGAAAGCACCGGGACAAGGATTATTCTATCCTACCACTTCTGATGTGCAGCTGAAAGGGTATTCAGAGTCAGATTAGGCTGCCTGTCCAAAAACTAGAAGTTCTGTGACATGCTACTGTGTGTTCATTGGTTCATCAATTGTATCGTGGAAATCGAAGCAAAATGTGGTCTCAAGGTCCTCTTTAGAGGCAGAGTATAGAGCAATGAAACAGGTGTGCTGTGAAATAACATGGATGAAGTACTTATTGGAAGACCTGCAGATTGAACATAATCAGACAGCAAAATTGTATTGTGACAACAAGTTAGCTATATACATTGCCACAAATCCCATCTTTCACGAAAGAAGAAAACATATAGAAATTGATTGTCATCTTATGAGAGATAAAATTCAAAGTGGAAGCATAACTACTGAGTATGTTCATACTGGATCCCAACTAGCTAACATGTTGACAAAGGCCTTGAATTTTTCAAGCCTTTACTCGTATATGATCAAGATGGGAGTTATCGATATCTACTCTCCATCTTGCAGGGGAGTGTTGAATGATGATAAGGAAGTTGACCAGTTGACAAGTGGGGTGTCATCATAGTCAGCTAAACGAGCAACAACAAGGATCAATAGAGGTCCAGGATGTAAGGAATAATCTAGAAGAGAAAAGGATTTAGAAGGCTTCCAACACATGTAGTTTGTTATTTTTGTAACCATATTTGATTCCTTGTAGTTATTCCTTTTTTGCACAACCTACGTAAGTTTATAAATACCATGTATATTCATTCACGGAACATAAGGAAAATATAAATTGTAATTAAGCAATCTTGTTTTCAATTTGTTGTTCAATTTTTCCTATCTTCATCTTCATGTTCATCTCCATTTCATTTTGTTATACCTACTGAATCTGTAATATAGTTTTCTCTTGTTGAATTTTGTTGGCTTCCCTTTGTTTTAGAAGGTTGTGATCTATATAATCTTTGCTTGTTATTGGATAAGCAGTAAATCTAGAGGAAATTGGTATCTCCATTATGGCGTTTCTACTTTCAAATGTACTTGGAATTTCTATTTAGCTTGGTTTTTCATTAGGTGGTCTTTTTGGTTAGGCAACAAAACGGCACTTGACAGAGAATTGAGAACATGGATGGGAAATTGAATGAGCAAATAGAGATTTAGAAATTAATTAGGAGCGAGATAATTTAAGGTAGAATAATTATTATTTTTCTCATAAGTTGATATTCTATGATTTACAGTAGAATAAACCATATTGTTGGTTACCTATACAGATTAGCTTTAAGTTAGCTTCTTTAGCTAGGTGAATAGAGGAATCAGATTGTTCCAAGAGCTGCCGTATTGAGAAACATATTTTGTATCAATACCCGAAAAAATTGGACTTCACCAAATCCTAAATCTTTCGTGTCTCTTTGGCTTGAAAAGCTCACGTGTTGCAGTCTATTTAAACGTTTTGTGATGAAGTGAACTAGTTAAAGTTTTAGTCTTTCTACTTTGGTTGTTGACGAGTCATTTTTTGTACCTTGGCCGTCACATTCATATTAACATCTAGTTTATTGCTTCCTCATTTTGGCGTTTAAACTCGGCTTATTTAATATTTGGAATTGCAGGAAGCTACTTTCACTGGAAGGCAAACTGGTAAAACATATTCCATTGTCTTAACTGAAATAATATTATACTTCACATAAACTATAATTCTCTTCCATTCTTTCAATTTGTAGTGCTGAAAAGGAGAATTGCTATTAAGTTTTTTTTTACTGTCCCGATAACAAATTACTATTTAAATAGATTATTTATTTCTGATGTATCATTGAGTTAGTTAATCTTTGTCTTCTGACTGATGATTTACTACTATAGGAGCTTGCAAATACTAGGGTTATGTATCTATTTAGCATTGTTAGTGGATGGAAGCCAAAAATGCCTAAAATGCTCCAGGTTTGAACTGCTACTAGACTCTTGTTTCTTCAGTTTGCCAATGTTAATAAAGTATGTTAGATAATTTGCAAGATGCTAAGTTTAGATCATGCCATATTCTTAGATTGGCTCAAGATGATGGTGAAAGTGAGAGAGAGGCACCACACATTGCAACACCAATTCATGTCTTCGTTGATAATCTACTGGATGATGATGCCACATTGCAGATCCTCTGAAGTTGATGCTCCACCTCCTTGCAGACCTTGCTGCTTGAGGCTTAAGATGCCCCGTGCAAGCACGAAGATACTGTACACATGCTCCAACCGTAAAAGATGAAAGATGGATGTTGACTAAGTTGAAAACGTTGTTGGAGTAGAACCTTGTATGAATGTTTGGAAAAATATTTACAATGTCATTTTGTGTACCATCCTTAATGTTTTTGGTTGATGATACAGTTCGTTGATTGGATGTAAACTTGAAATCTATACGAATGTTTGATTGTTTATTATTGGCATATTATGCAATTCAGTTATGTCATTATTGATAAGAGTTAGTATCTAGTGGCATGTTATTTTGACAGTTCTTGTATTGTATATTTTACCATTGTTAAGCTGTTATTCCTGACAAATGAAATGTCAAGCGTTGAGATCCACATGTACCAAATGTCAAGAACTATATTTCAAATGTCAATAATGTCATGAAATGTAGAGAACATTTATGTTCGGAAATTTTTAGAAGTAGAAAATATTTCTTTTTAAACTTTCCAATTTTTTTTCGAGTTCCTTAAAAATGGGGATTGGCACATTTTCGTGTTCACAAAAGAGAAGAATTTAGACCTAAAACCCCTGCATAACTTCCTGAAGTATTTCTCATACATTCGGTTCTTTTTCCCGAATTTTACTCTTAGCAACATTGTATGTCCCATAATAGGTCCCATTCTTCTAACGAAAACATATGAAATGTCAAATGTTGAGATAAATAGGAGCCAAATGTCGATAACAACTTTTTAAATGTCAAGAACATTGTGAAATATCAAGAACAAATGAAAATCAATTAATCGAAGGTTAAATAAATAACGAGATTTAATGAAGAGTTAAATGAAAACAAGTGGAGATACATTTCCCGATTTGGTTGACTAAGGTTAGCCACTTGAAGCTGGATTTGGTGATCATATTATTGATCATGTGGTCGTCTCTGTTGAAATCCCTTTGAAAGAAAACCATATCATGTTTGGCATTACTTATGTCGATGAGTTGGACGATGATGGAGGACTAGTGTCCGTCGTCATGGAAGAGGTGATTATCATAAGCATTGATGATGAGGGTGATAGTCAAATGTGTTCTTTGTCCGTTATTAAGGATATGTAGATGTCACTAAACTATTATTGCATGTTAATCTCATCTCGGATGGGTTGTTATTGCCGTGTTGGCTTAATTTAAATGATTGAAATGGTTACATTATCTTAGATCGTCATTTTGTGAACACTTCTATTAACGACCTTCTCGAAGTTGGCATGATTATGTTAAAGGAATGGTTACGTTAATATATTTTGACAGTTTGTGAACATCTTGTATTTTCGACTTATCATTGTGGTAAAATAAGGTAATGATTTTGTAATAGTTGAAAATCGATATAGTAATTTCATGTATCATATTGTTCTTAAAAAAATAATAATAAGTTTTGAAATGAATTGATAGAATGAGTAATGAATGCAGAAGTATGTTTCAAGGTTTAAGATTCTTTTGTTATTCTCGAATCTTATAACATCCTCCATGCATGTATACATCAACACAAATAAGATCAGGGAATACGTGAATACATAAATCGAACATACTACCCGCATACATATGTTAAACGCTAAACATAGTGTTCCCTCACTTCACTAAGTTTTTAAAGTTATTCTCGACACTCGAAAGAATATCAAGAATTATATTTAAAGTTTCATTTTCAACATTTACAAAATATCGAGAACAGTATGTCGAGATTACACTTCACCATATGCATTTATCATCTTCTTCAACTTCAACCACCATTTTTGCAAAGAATTCATTCCACTATTAATGATATTGTCAATATACAACTACCTTAAATTATCGAAGTTATTTAGGAAGATTGTGATACAATAGTTGAGGAATACATAACAATGATTATGATTCTTTTTTAAATACTCCATTAATCTTACAACAAATATTGAGTAATTATTTAGATAATATAATCCATTTAAATCAAATATATAACAACAACAACAACAACTATTAAACACAATTTACCAATAAAAACAAGTTTTAAAAAAAAAATTTACCTTCTACCAAAAATTGTGAAGAGCCTAATCAACTCACAAATTTGGATGACATTAAATTTCTCGAAATTAAATTGTATGGTTTCCTTATGAGTTGGAAGCATATAGTTCTTTGTTAGTGTTAATTGATTTTCTACTTCATCTTCTTTCCCCCCCCACCCCACCCCACCCCACAAAATAATTGGTTAATACATAATAGTTAAAGTAAGTAATGAACACATTAGATAATAACTAACATTATTGTAGCTTCTCGTGGAAGCTACTTGTTAGCCTCGAAATTCGTGAAACTACATTTATTTTGCTTTACTTTTCATTAAGGGTAAAATAGACATTTTAGTATCAAATTTGATCATTTTTGTAAGAGTTATCAAAATTAGACAATTTTCAAATGATTAGCACAGAATTAGACATTTTTGTAAATTTCCCGCCACTAATTTATAGAAACATAAGAAGTGTCCAAAGAGTAATAGTATCCAAATCACATATTGACGTTGGTGCTCATGTTTATCTCATGAATAATAGGTCGTCAACATTAGATCAATTTATTTATTTCCCCCTTATTTGATATCTTTTATTTTCAAAATACATTTTTCTTTCTCTTCTTTTCGATCACACATTTTTCAATAAAATAATACTACATGCAAACCCAAAAATGTTCCTTATTTTTTAATCACATATTCTCCATTAATTTACTATTCCAAAATGTATTCTTAGCAAAAAATGGGGTTCAAACATGCACTTAAATTATGTTTTTAACACTTTAGTCAAGATGGATATAATGATGCACATCAAAGAGAAGATTATAACCTTTTTTTTTTTTTTGTGGGGGGGGGGGGGGGGGGGGG
>CAIGRP010071021.1:0-10980 GCA_903798385.1 Fraxinus cuspidata | reverse complement strand
TGAGACTAATTGTTGAAAAAGTTTCAAAAACCAATTTACCCCCATCTTGGTTTGTTATTCTTGGGTTATCACCACTTTCCTAAGAATTGAAGGCAAACCATTACCCTTTTGCGTGCTTTGAATAAACTCAGTGACAGTATACATCCTATTAATTTGATGTATAATTGGGGGAGAAAGGAAAATATGAAAGATGACTTGCAAGGAAAAGTAAGAGATTTGATGAGAAAACTATAAAATCTGTGCTTGCTATGAGATATCATTGGATGCAAAGACGTTGTTCCATGAATTGGAAGTAGTTGGGGGAATGAAGTTGAAAAAATGCTATATTTCCTCATACGTCATCATAAATTAGAAGAATTAGAAATGTGTCTCTTTACATGCTCAATAAGAGAAACTTCATCCCAGTGTAACCATAACAAACATTGAATTGAAGATGTAATTCACAAAAATCCAACAAATTTAACACCCTAAAATTACCTTAAAAATAACTCGGCATGTGCAATGCACGGGCAAAGACTATATCCCTCACCTTAAAAGAGGGAATCATTTGATCACTGTTCATTTTTGTCACACGAGTTTTTACATTTATCTTCTTTTCATCTGATTTTGCTCCGGTCACTTTCTAATTCCCTAAATTATGTTTCCTCCTTCCTTTTAACTATTCATTTTTGTCCCCATGGTTTTGTATTGTTAACTGGACATGTGGATTGCATTTGATATTTCCTCCATATATAGCCATATTTGTTGACTAATTGATATATATTTTCCTCATCAGTCGAGTTGCAGTTGATATTTTATAAATATCTTGTTCATATATCTCTTGTATTGGAGAAGCAAACCAACAAGAGAAGAACCAAAAGTCTTTATTTCACTCTGAGACTATGGTGAAGTAAAAGTAGTAGATTCTCTCCACAAATTGCGACAACCAATTTCGGCTGTCATACTTCTCCATTGTTCGTCGTCTCCGGATCCACTTGTTGCATGTCCACTCTACAAACGAAACCAAAGAAACTAGAAGATTTGCTCGATCTTTCCCCGCAGCGCGGGGAGTTTAAACCTGGATTTTCTCCTCAACGTTTATTCTCACACTATTGGTTATTTCTTAATTTTTGTATTTTTATTTATTTGAAATTTGTTATACAAGTTACGTTTGCTGCAACAACATTTCCAAAATTGTTCATGCGCTGTTTTAACAATAATAATTTAACCTAACAATCTATGACATATTAACATTCCTATCTCCAATTAAATTTTAGAATTTAAATATTTAGCATTGGACAGTGAAATAAGTATTTAGAAATACACGATGAAAGTAGGAAAATAAGAATACTTTTCTCAAAACGTGTTGTTGCCTAACTTATAATTTTAATTTTATTAATTAGATAATAAACTATTTCCATATGAATTGAAATTAAATAAATTTTGATTCAAAGCAATATTCTTTATGGAAATCTTTATAAGATAATCTTATTTTATACCTATTAATTATTAAAAAACAAATTGTCCGCACATTGCAGAGACACGGAGCACCTGCTCCGCACATAGAGGAGCAAGAGCTCAAGTGTTTGTAACTTTGGTTAATATTATTTTTAAACGTATTGTACACTTCTATAATATATACATATACACAATAAAAATGATTTTGTTTTACTATGAATTTATCGTAGATTATTGTTAGCAGAAAAAAAAACTAAACTCTGCACAGCGCGCTTCGCGCTGTGTGGTCCAGAGTGATTACTTGTGCGGAGTAATCACTCCGCAAAGTAATTCTCATACTAGGGGTCAAATGGTCTTTTTGTATGTAGACAAAATATCTTGACAAAAACAGTGTGCTGCCTAAAGCTTAGATTCATAATTCTCTTTTCCTCGACTAACCCTAATTTCTCTTCATCCCTCTTGATCATTGAAAGAAATTCGAAATAATTTGCAGAAACTGAAACATATATCTAGAAGTATAATTCTCATGCTTTCAATTTCTTCTTTTTGTGTAGATTTCTTCCAATTTTTTAGTTTTAGTGTTGATTCCGTGTTCTTTTTTCTTCTTCTATTTTTTATTCTTGAAGACGTTGAACCTAAAATACCTATACTATGCTCTTCTCATAGTGTTGGTGTGTGCTTTTTGTTCGATTTTATATCCTAAAATCGTAAGGTATGTCGACCAATTGGAAGAAGATGATGACCCAATTCTAAGTTTGTACGCAACGTTGCATTTTTATCTGATTTGGACCAACGAGAAGAAGATGAGGATGTTGGTTTTTTTGGGTCAGAAGAGCCCACTTATTCGACGACGTGAAACTGTTTGTCGGTATTTATGTTTCAATGTTAACAATGCTGCTCTAGCTGAATTTTTGAATGAGCTGGAAATGTTGAGATGGTTGAGGTAATTTCATTACCTATTTAATAATTTTGTTCTTGATTTCTTCTGAAATTGTTTCAAGTTTTAATTTACCTTTCAATGTTGACAGTGCTGCTCTAGCTAAACTAATTGAACAAGCTAGAAATGCTGAGATGGTTGAGATGATTTCATTACCTATTTAATAATTTCATTCTCGATATGTACTCAATTTTCAAGTTTTATGCTGGCACTAAATTGAAAAGGTTATGGTTTTATTTTTTAAAATGAGCTTTATATGTTGAGTTCCATATATTTTTGCATTTAACTTGTTTATTTTTTTTCTTGATTCAATTTTTTAGTTGTAATTTTTGCTCTTTTTTTTTTTTATCCTTTAGAACTTCTGTAAGAGTTACAAAGTGTGAACTACGAAGAAAGATAAGAATACCTCAATTGTTCCTTCATACAGTTCTAGAGTGGCTCAGAAGTAAGATGTTGTTATGAGGAAGACACAAAAGAGGAGGATCAGCTGAATTGGGGAATGAAGGGTCAGAGAAGCGCCAGAACTGGGAAGAGAAAGGAAGAAGACAGGCAACGGCTAGCCGAAGTTTAAATTCTACACGACGTCGTTTTATGTTTAGATTTAATTGTAATAGAATAAGTGCATTTTGTTGAAAACGTGTTTCAAAACTTCATTTTCCATTTTGTTAAAACTATAGGGGAAGGAGGGAAAAGGTGTGAAGAATCATTTTGGATAATTCGTTTCTGAACTCTCTCTCTCTCTCTCTCTCCTTCCTCTTTTCTTTTTCTATTTTACTCCCGTAATTCCATTAATTTTCAATAGAAGGATTGGGTGTTGAGAATTTCAATTGAATTCTGCTTGTGTTGTTTAAATTTACTAAGTTGTAGTTGAGGATTCAGCCCAACCATTACAAATTGGTGTCAGAGTAACAACGGAACTGAGGATGGCGGAGACTTGGAGCAAATCGAACGAAGATCACCTTAAGAGGTTGGATAAGGAAATTGCAGGTTTGGGAGTGGTTTTCAAAACCAATGACCAAACATTGCAAACTGTTTGTACAAGACATGATAGGTTGGAATAGATGATGGGTGAAATGAACGCTACTCAGGAATCAATGGTGCTAATGTTAGCTCAGATGACTGGTAATAAGGTTGATAACAAAGAGAAACCAATGGAAGGTCTGGGGCATCATCTCTGACCAGCGGTGGCAGTATTAAGGAAAATGAAGTCTATTATAGTAACTCCAGTAAAGGTAGGGAGATGAGGATGGCTACCAAACTACCAAAGATAGATTTCCCTTATTTTAGTAGAGAAGGGCCAAGTGAATGGCTGAGGAAGGCAAACAAGTACTTTCAGATTCATCAGGTGGAGGATGAGTTAAAAGTGGAATCGCATAGATGTATCTAAAGGGGAAGGCCGATATTTGGTTTCACAGTTTCATCTCCACCTACCCCACCGATGATTGGGATTCATTTGCAAAGGAGATTTGCAGGATTTTGTGGAGAACACAGCTGAAAAAGTAGTAGAAATCTTCAGTAAATTAAGGTAGAAAAGGACAGTCGTGGAGTATACAGAACAATTTGAAGAGCTAAAATCTCAGGTAATGGTATCCTTGCCCCACTTACCCTAGTCATATTACATTTAAATTTTCACCAGTGGCCTGAAAGATGAGATCAAGTCCATGGTTAAATGATTCAACCCTCCACTCTTGCCAAAGCTTTTGAAATTTCTCTCATATAAGAGAATACCATATCAGCCTTAAACAAAGGATCCAAAACTTTCAAACCATACCACTACTCTAAATGGAACAATCCAAATCCTAATTCCAAGCCAAATGAAGCCACAAATAAAACTAACACCTATTCAGAACCCATTCCCAAACACTCCAACAACCTTCTTAAATTCAAAGCTATCGCTCCTACAGACATCCAGACTAAAAGGGAACTGGGATTTGTTACAAATGTGATGAAAAGTATACTAGATGGCATGTGTGCAAGAATAAAATGCTCAATTTTATACTAGTAGATGATGAAGGGGAAGGTGAGGTGGAGGAACCACTAGATGTGGTGAAAGAACAGATGAGCTAGGAAGTAGTGGATGAAGTAATGCAGATATCCATATATGCACTAGTAGGCAGCCCCGTGGTGAGGACAATTAGACTTCATGGGATGATTAAAAGGAGAAAGGTATCTATGTTAATTGACAGTAGGAGTACTCACAGTTTTATAGATGAACTATAGGCTCGCTCGATCAAATGTAAGATGCAACAAGTAAAACCCACCTCAGTAACTGTGGCAGGAGGAGGAAAATTGGTCAGTAAGGCGTTATGCAATCCATTAATCTGGAGGATGCAGGATCTGGAATTTCAATTTCAACTAAGGGTACTTAAGTTGGGAGGAAGTGATATGGTACTCGTAGTGGATTGGCTAAGCCAATTTAGCCCTGTGATGTTTGATTTTGCGAAAGGGAGTATAACCTTCCATCATGAGGGTAAAAAATTAAGCTCCAGAATGAAGCACTCAGAGAAGAATTCTACATGATGATTGGTAATGGAAAGAAGAGTGAGTTTAAACAGCAACCTTATGGAATAGTGGCTCAGATCACTGCCATTGCAGAGAAAGAACAGAAACCCATGACAGCTGAACTTAAGGCAGTAGTGAATCAGTTTTCTATGGTTTTCCTGGAACCCAAAGGATTACCACCCACATGGTTTAATGATCATCATATACCACTGAAGGAAGGTGCAAAACCATTTAAAATTAGGACATACAGGTGTCTTTACGTCCAGAAAGGAGAGATTGAAATGATGGTGAAGGAAATGAAGGAAAATGGCATTATAAGGGCCAGCAATAGCCCCTATGCATCTCCTGTCCTACTGGTGAAAAAGAAGGATGGCACATGGAGGTTTTGTGTGGACTATAGACAACTGAATAGTCTCACCATTAAGGATAAATATCCCATGCCAATCATAGATGAACTACTGCATGAGTTAAAGGGAGCAAGATGGTTTACAAAAATCGATTTGAGGACTGGATACCACCAAATTAGGGTGGCAAAGGAAGACATCCATAAAACAGCTTTCAAAACTCATGAAGGTCTGTATGAATTCAGGGTAATGCCATTTGGGCTTACCAATGCTCCTGCAACCTTTCAATGCCTAATGAATGAAGTATTCAAACCATACCTCAGGAAATTTGTTCTCGTATTCTTTGATGACATACTTGTTTATAGCCAAGGCCTGAAATCTCATTGTGAGCATGTTACGGTAGTACTGGAACTTCTCAAACATCACTAGCTTTTCGCTAAAGAGAGTAAATGTTCCTTTGGCCAGTCCAAAATAGAGTACTTAGGGCACATCATCTCAGCAGAAGGGGTCGTAGCTGACTATTCAAAAATTGCAGCAGTACAGGAGTGGCCTAAACCAACTAACATCAAATAGTTGAGGGGATTTAAGGGCCTAACTGGGTACTACAGGAGGTTTGTGAAAGGCTATGGAGCCATAGCCAAGCCCTTGACTGAATTGCTAAAGAAAGTCAATTTTCATTGGAATGAGGCTGCTGATGTAGCTTTCCAGGAATTAAAAAGGACTAAGAGCATTACCCCCGTGTTAGCACTACCAGACTTCTCCTTGCCATTTAAAATTGAAACATATGCATGTTATGGAGGGATTGGAGCTGTCCTAATGTAAAATAGGAGGCTCTTGGCATACCTAAGTAAAGGCATAGACGGAAAGAAGTTAGGCCTATCCATATATGAAAAAGAGCTGCTTGCATTGGTCACAGCAGTAAGTAAGCAGAGACATTACCTTGAAGGCCACCACTTTATAATCAAAACAGACCACCAATCATTCAAGTACCTGTTGGAGCAAAGAATTACTACCCCACAACAACAGAAATGGTTGTCGAGGTTGTTGGGGCTCAACTATGAAATACAGTACAAACAAGGGGTAGAAAATCAGGTGGCTGACGCACTATCTGAACCAGATTACCACTACTTGAATGGGCTGCTCAAATATAAAACTAAAGTTTACATTGGCTTAGGTGGCGACATCAGGAAGAAATTGATATCTGCTATACATTCCTCTCAGGAAGGAGGTCACTCAGGGGTACATGCTAGTATTCATAGGGCCAAGCAACATTTTTTCTGGCCAGAGTTGAGCAAGGATATGAAGAAAGAGGTATTGGAATGTGACACCTGCCAAAGATGCAAAGGGAAACATGTAGCATACCCTGGTTTATTGCAGCCATTACCAATTCCACAGTATGCTTGGAGTCACATCTCCATGGACTTCATTGAAGGTTTACCTACCTCATGGAGTAAGAATGCAATCTTGGTAGTAGTGGACAGGTTCACTAAGTATGCACGCTTCCTACCATTATCTCACCCATTTTCAGCCCCAACGGTTGCCAAAGTATTCTTGGATAACATTCACAAGTTGCATGGTCTATCCCAGAGCATTGTTACCGACAGAGATTAAGTTTTCATAAGCGAGTTCTGGCAGATGTCGTTTAAATAATTGGGAGTCAGATTACATCTTAGTTCAGCATACCACCCATAAACAGATGGATAGATTGAATGGGTAAATCAGTGCCGTGAAATGTATCTGTGGTGCATGGTATACAAGCAGCCTAGACAATGGAATAGATGGCTCAGCCCGGCGGAATGGTTGTATACCACTACCCTACACACTGCCATTAAAATGACACTGTTTGAAGCTTTATACGGTGTCAAACCCCCTCAGTTGGCTCTGGGGCCTTATCAACAGATTCCCAGTACTTTAGTGGAAGAGGTAGTACTTTAGTGGAAGAGGTACTACAGGAGAGGCATGATATGGACAGAATTCTGAAAGAAAATTTAGCTCAGGCCAGCGTTAGGATGAAGTTTTATGCAGATAAGAACATGAGTGGAAGGGAATTTCAGATCGAAGATTGGGTGTACCTGAAATTACACCCTTATGCTCAACAATATGTGGCCAGGAAATCCAACAAGAAGCTCTCTGCGAAGTACTATGGACCTTACAAAGTGATTCAAAGAATTGGGAAGGTGACCTACAAACTAGAATTACCATCTATAGCCCAGATTTATTCTGTGTTTCATGTATCATTACTTAAGAAAATAATTGGAGAGAAGAAAGGTACATCAGTAATACTACCAGATTTTCAACCTTGGGGACAAGGTTCTTTGAAGGGGGAGGGATGTTATGAGGAAAACACAAAGGAAGAGGATCAGCTGAATTGGGGAATGAAGGGTCAGAGAAGCGCCATAACTGGGAAGAGAAAGGAAGAAGACCGGCAACGGCTAGCTGAAGTTTAAATTCTACAGGATGTCGTTTTATGTTTAGATTTAATTGTAATAGAATAAGTGCATTTTGTAGAAAACGTGTTTCAAAACTTCATTTTCCATTCTGTTAAAACTATAGGGAAATGAGGGAAAAGTTGTGAAGAATCATTTTGGATAATCCGTTTCTGAACTCTCTGTCTCTCCTATTTTCTTTTTCTGTTTTACTCCCGTAATTCCATTAATTTTCAATAGAAGGATTGGGTGTTGAGAATTTCAATTGAATTCTGCTTGTGTTGTTTAAATTTACTGAGTTGTAGTTGAGGATTCAGCCCAACCATTACAGATGTGATAATCCACAAAAATTTTTTGGGTAACATTGTATCATAGTCTCCTGAGAAGTCCTTACTATTTGGCTGTAGAAGAGCTCAAGCAAAAATATGGACTAGAAATAGATATATAGAGTACTGGAGTTATTCTCTGTATCTTCTTGTGCAGAGTTTCTCCATTTTTGTCTGGTATATTGAATTTTCTCAAAATAGTATCTCTCTCTGTAGCGAGGAGCTTCTTCTCGTGGAATCATACACTTGGTCTACAGTTTCAATTTGCCTTACAGTTCTTTAGAGTTTGTAGGGCCATATGCATTTCACCTTTAATGCTTCATATTCATTGGATGATCTTTGGCATTCCACTTCAGCTCAAACGAGCTTGTTTTAATGACGATATATTTTTCCATTTTCTAAATCATGTTTCCAACCATGATTAATCATTTGTCTAAAGAAAGTTTTTGCACTGAGCCTGAACATGGTGTTGCTCAGGCCATTATCATTATACGAAGGAAATAGACTTCTAAAGGGAACCATGACCAAGCATTTCAGAAAGTGCCATGAGTCTTGTACAATAAATATTAG
Source organism: Fraxinus cuspidata (assembly GCA_903798385.1). Classification (NCBI taxonomy): domain Eukaryota; kingdom Viridiplantae; phylum Streptophyta; class Magnoliopsida; order Lamiales; family Oleaceae; genus Fraxinus; species Fraxinus cuspidata. The sequence continues at coordinate 2,438 of CAIGRP010071021.1, read as the reverse complement.
AGCCAGATCCTAAGGTTCGACTCGCTGCAAAGCAAGTTGTGAATAAAATATTGTTCACGTTTGCTAAGTTATTTGATGAATACAAAAATGTTTTTCACTATGCTTTAAATCTGTTTTGCTCAAATAACTATCATTCTCAAATTTTCTATTTAATGCTTTGTTCAATTTATACATCTCTCGGGGGTTTAGTGTTAATTTTTGTTGGGTTATGTTCTTTACTAAATCTTGAAATTCTTTCTATTGTGAGATCTCTCAAACCCTATGAAGATATACACAGACCGTGTAAATAAAACTCCGCTTGAAAGGGCAGGAATGAAGGAAACATCAATTTTCCCTTTAATTCCTTCAAGAAAACATCAATTTCAAATTAATAATATTTTTGGTTCAAATAATAATAATTTCTTTTTTTCTTCTACGTTCTTGTGTTTGGGTTTTGTTGCAGGTAATCGCAGAAGTAGCAGATGATTTGTGGATGGCCCATAATCTAATTTCCGAGGGTACCGTCTTAGCTGCCCTGTTTCGTACCTTTTTCAAAATTTTCCTTCTAATACTTGTATACATTGGTTTCTTCCATCTTTATGTTATTTTTATTTGGGAGGTATATAGTTTTGCTTGAATCATTGTATACTTTTTTTTATGTTGTATTGAAAACACTTCAAAATTAGACAAGACCGGCCTATTAGCATTGATTGTTGTATTGCATATGGGGAATTTTCAGCTAAACTTCGACTTCATCTTGTAAAGGGAGAATCTAATTGTAGGACTTTAATATATTGTCTTCGTAATTTGTTGTAGGAAGTTTTGAGAGAAATTACTTCCGGTGGAAAAGATGCAGAAAGAGTGAAACAGAAATTGGAAATCAAAATAGAGGTAAGATTTCTTTCACAAATAAAAAAACTTGATTCAAAATCTTGAATTATTGATAAAAACACTAAACCCTTGCAGCTAGAAATCTTCAATAATTGCTCAATGACCTTCCAATCCACAAGGCTATTCAAACTAAAATAAGAACAAAGAATGAACACAACAAATGAGATCACCAACACAAAATTAGAACCTTAAGACTTTGTAATTTGTACTAATTCTCAACCTTTTGCATCTTGTGTGTGTATCATGTTAAGCAAGTTTAAATTCATTTTATCATAATGCGGCATACCTGATCATTAGAGGCATGAAGATATTTCTTCATATATTGCAGCAAAACACTATAGCATTGAGAATGGTATTTGTTTTCACTTTTTTCTTTTGGTTGCTTATTTTCCCTACTCTAATATAAGAACCTTAATATCTAGGTGAAGATTATTTTTCCTGTTTTCAATTTTCAGATGCAGAAAGAGCATCCATAGACTCTTCGACCTTTTATTTGGGTTAGAAGAACATGAAGGAGGACTTGAGCAGTTGAAAATTTTAACAGTTTTTTTTTGTCATTCCTTTTGTTCATTTGCATTAAGTTCTTATGAGCCCAGTTATCTTCTAATGCAATACATATCTTTTAATTCTTTTGAAATAAGATAATCACTATAAATGATAAACATACTTTTTGACCTTTCACATCAGAAAATGGTTCGTTTGATGAGGAAAAAGTGATTTCTTGCTGCTTTTAAGTGTTATCACAACTTTCAAAAGATAAATTGTGTTAGTTCTTAATTTTCATTTGAAGATAATAATTCATATACATAGCGATTCATGTACACAGCGATTCGGTCTTTTATCGGTACAAAAAAAAAAAAAAAAGGTCTGCTTTTGAATTCTGTATCTCTCATTTTTGTTTTCCCTTTCATTAGTAAAAAAAACATGTTTTGAGTGTTATTCTTTATTATAAATTTTTTCTCGCATACCTGTTCTTTATTCAAGAAGAAATTGGCATGTCTCAATGTCAAGTTAAAATTGTGGCTGCTATGTCAAAGTATATCATATTACTGTTGTATAAATCCATCTCTGCCTTGATAACTGGAATTAATAAATGATGTTTTTTGCTTTTATTTTGTGTTTGTTATAGAAGATGCTTCAGTTAGGAAGAATGTAGAGAATGACGTTTGTTTCATTCATTTCAATGGTAGGGACCTTGAGCTACATATTCACCTTCTAAACTCAAAAGAAAATAAAACCAGATTTTTGAACTATATTTTTTTTGGCTATTTTTGTTTGTAATGCTTATCAAACAATTGTGCCTTGCATTGGTTTCCATGAAGTATAATTATGCAATACTTCTATATTAAAGTATTAAATGGGACAAATATGATGTCTTAAAAATATTTGTTTTTTCCAATAATTATAAGTTTATTTATATACATGAAGTTTTGCTAAATGTATTATATCTTTTTGATGAAAAACAAAATAAATACTTTTTCATTAAATGTAGATACAATGCTATCATAACCTTCAAAATAACAAAATATGTGCATTGCACGTACGAAAACTAGTATGTATATATATAT
>CAIGRP010071000.1:0-12371 GCA_903798385.1 Fraxinus cuspidata | reverse complement strand
GGCTCTGTTTGAGCCACATTATTTTTTGATTCTCATTCTTCTACTTATTTCAACCATACATTTTTCAATAAAATAATATTTTCCATCACATCAATAACTTTTCCTTCTTTTTCAACCACATATTTTTCATCACATCAACAAAAAAAAATGTTTTTTGGAAAAAAAATGTGCACCAAACAGGGGCATAATTACAAATGTTTTATAATATAATTTTAAAATTAACAAATTTACATATTAAAAAAATGAAATCAGGTGGTCACAATTTTTTTTACCTCTGATAAATGTGATCTATAATTTAAATAAATAAATTATAGTCACATACATACATTTTACGGGTCATGGTACATGATGTCACAATCACAATTTATGAGTCAAAATCACATATTAAATCACACAAATAATAGGTCACAGATAATTTCATTAGTCATAATCAATTAACTAGTCACAATCACTATTTTTCTCACCACACTTCACCCAACCCAACCCCACTTCTCTCTCCTTCATTCGATTTTTCTATCATCAGCAATCACCACTCCTCCTATCGTTCTCCACCATCATCTCCATCACACTCCTTGAGACAAATGTAGAAACAAACATCCTTCTCTACCGGTCTCCTCCATCACCATCAAACTCCTCAAAAAATCGTAAATGCAAATGTCCCTCTCTCTCGCTCTCCTCCATCACACTTCTCCATCGCCACGAGATCGATGTAGAATGAATGGTGCCACCACATAGGGCCAGGTCTACAAAAACGCACCTCTCATCCACCATTACCTCCATCACACACCTCATAGTGGCAAGAACTTGAAGTGTAGGAATTAAGGTAATTTGCTCTAAATATTTAACAAAATAAGCCTAAAAACAAGTAATTTTTTTATAAAAAGAAGTAAGCAAAAAAATGAGTTGATCCACAAGCCCAAATGAGTCAACTGGTGGAAGAAAAAAAAAGAGCCCAATCAGCCCTTGGATCGTCTCAAAATGAGCTCGAGCTATCCATGGTCCGAGTCGAGTTGCAAGCCAAAAAGCAGCTCAGCCCATTTACCGCCCATAGTTCCATGCCCTATTGAAATTTGAGAAAAAATAAATTAATGACTTTTTTTGTCCTTTACTTATCTTTTGTTTTAATACTAGTAGGATGTTGCTATATGTACATCAAGATTTACGTAATGGAATACATAATGTCACATATCATTCTATCATTTGACAGTTTCAAATATAATCAATTTTTTCATTTAATCTTTTTCCTCCACATCATTTTCGGTAATCGCTTATGTACAAGTAGCAAAATTCGTACTAATATACTTCGTGTTTTAAATTTTTGTAACATAATTAAATTAGATCTTAATGGATTCGAGTCAGGGATCATCTACTACTTTGTATTCACAATTATTTAACACAAGATTTACAATAATTAATCATATCTACTCTATCTTATTCATTATTGATGGGGTCTTTACAAATAATTCACCCATCAAATCCAAACTATTTAACACAAAATCCTGTTGTCCACTTCAAATCTTCAAACAATCCAATCACCGTATCCAACGCCGTTTGAGATTTCTCCAACTCTTAATCAATCATCATTTCATCTCATGCAAAGGAACCTCTACATTTCTTATACATGCACACGTAGTTATTACGCTTGAATTAATCAAAATATAGAATCATTGAGTTAGTAATTTAATTGCTGGGTAAGACACTACTTGAACTCTTAGAAATATTTTAATTTTTTATTTTATAGTTTCAAAAGTATGAAATACCTTCCAACGCGCCATTTTTAAGGTATTTATAGAATTTGAACATTTCAATTTAAAGATCAACTATATTAAAAGAAGTAGTGCAAACCTTTCTATGTTTATTAATCCAACCAAAAAAGCACTAATTTTAAATGAACCTCGAATAGAAAGAGCGACTTTGATGCCCGTCACTTGAAATTTTTGGAACTTTTGGATTATACGTTTTTTCTTATTTTTAATCACAAAATGGCACTCATTAGGGACACATTGAGTAGTTAAGAGATGTGATTGTAGACGTGTGCAGCTGTTAGCTGCATAAGATTATTATAAACGGTGAAATCAATGATTTGCTAAACACAAAATCTCTCAATAATCCAAAAGAAAAAGAAGAAGTGATATGAAGTATGAACATTCATGGAACTGAAAAATAAGTGAAACCCACCTCCACATAATTAATTATGAAATAATTGTCGGGCTAAGTTAGTTATAATTAATTATATTTAAATTTGTTAATTAGAGAATATTTCAAATCAAGAATTGGTAGCATTTCATTTTCTAGTCCAAATAGCAATTAGCAAAATGGACTTGACAACTTATACCTTGCTTGAATATAGTTTCGAATTATAAGTCAAAAATAGAGATTTTTTTCCTTTTATTTTGTCCCCTATATATATATATATTCTGTAATTTTTGCTCGTGAAGTTGACAAATTCAACTTTTAAATTCTAATACAATGTAGGACACGAGAGGCTAAATTTATGGGTCTTTAGACTATTTACAAATTATTATAGATATGCTTTAAGAAAATCTCGTGATTAATGGGCACTAAAATATTAATTAATCTTGTATCTACAGACTGCATTTGTGTGTTAATTACGTTGCCATGATATTTAATATTGTACATTAGTAAGAATTACATGTTCGAGTTAATTAATTTGTATGGTAAATAGAGTAATTGTGTCGGAATCAATCTTGAGTAGCTAGAATAAATATTAATGAATTTAATAAAAAATTTAGACAATTTCGTAGGGATATTTGATAGTTTATTACAGTCCTTAATGTAGGTAACATCACGAGCTATTTGGTTCAGCTAAAAACATGATTTTTAGTGGATTTTGAAAAAAGCTGATCAAATGTATAATTGATAAAAATTATGAATTCTAAGAAACGTGTCATTGAAAATGAGTTTGAGAAAAAAATTATAAAATGGAGAAAACTCCGCATAGCAAGTTTCTAATGACAAAATAAATTTGGCATGCACGTGATGGGCACATCAAAGATCAAATATAAATGAATAATTTTATTTTTTTCAATTTTAATCGATGAAACTTTTAGATGAGATAATTTAACGTGAAAATGTGGTATCAAAATAAATAAAGATGAGTCGAAAATTTCAAGTGCCATGCTTTTGACAAAGAAATAACTCTGATTTGTACGTAACGGGATAGATACAAGTATCTTAATTAATAACCCTTGTTTGAAAAAGGACACATTTCCAAAATTACTCGATAGACATATTTCAGAAGCAAGCGAGTACTAGGTATAGTGAGTGTCATATTAATCATGAAATTGAGGAGGTTCAATCAATCATTTGACTTAAGCACATAATCGAACACATGATAACTGTGTTATTACCCTAAAAACGTTAATTATCCAACTATAATTTCGGCTTTTATCAAAAGTTGATAATGCATTAATGCTGCATAATTGTATCTTGTCTCCCTCTTTCTTGTTAAAAGCATGTACTTTTTTTTTTTTTTAAAGGTTGCATCCATGATTCTCATAATTTTAACTTTTTAAGTTAACTTTATTTGAAAAAGAACAAAAGAAGAAGAAAAGTTCTTATTTTAAGATAAGTAAATTTTGTTAGTAAAAAAAGCACAGTCCAACATATTATTCTTTAAGCTACGTTTGAATCTTTGATGCATCATATCAGGTCATATAAAGAATTTAGTATAAAATTATAATAATAATACTAGATAAATGATATTATGATAGATTAAGGTGGATAATATTTTTTATTTTTCATTCGAAAGATAGTTATTTGCACTATCGACTATATAACATAATACGAGGTTGGAGGTGGGTTTAGGTAAGGGGGGAGGGAGAGAGTTTTTTAAAATGAAAATGAAAATTCAAATATAGTTATTCACTTTATCCACCATATTTCCCTCTACCTAATAATATTTTATACTAAACTTTTTATGTGATCTAATCCGATATTAAAAGTGAGATAAAAGTTTACTACTCTTTGATAACTTTTGATAGAACAAATGTCATTGAGAAAATACTAGTAGGTAATAAAAGGTCATATATTCACTAAATAGTTTTCAATAATAATAATAATTTCTAAATAGTTTATTTTATTTTTTATCAATATTAATTTTCTTGCAACAAAATTCTGTATTTTGTAATTTAAACATCTTATTTTCTCTATATTTAGCCGAGATTTCCTTTATAGAAGACAATTTTGTTGAAAGAAAATGTTGAGTAATAGAAAATAATAAATTTTGGCACCTCATGAGTTCAAGAATAATTTTTGACACTCGTTAGAATGCAAGATCGTTGCTAGAGTGGGGGTGCAACGATTATATGCACTGTGATGATCAAGTTAGATGGTAGAAAATTAAAAAATCGAGTGTGGGAAGACAAGTTGACATTTAACTAGAAGTATTAAATTTCACTTACCTAACTTAAGAATTTAAGAAGGGTATTTTTATAGTTCAAAGTGCAATGAGACATTTCAACCTCTTGGGAGGGCTTTTTCCACATGACCTCTATGTGGAGTTGACTCAGCCCTTGTTTGGCACCAATTTATAAATTATAATTGATCAAACAACTTTTTATTCAGATATTTTGTAAGACTAACAAATAATATCCACTATTCATCCTATCTAAACTAATTATAAATAAATCCCAAACGTGCTTTTGTGATTGGCTAATAAGTTAATAAAATGGAAATGGGGCGGGTCGAGAGGGGAGGGGCAATCGATACCATCCCGTTTTGTTAGTAATTTTCGAAAAACGAGACAAAGTTTAAAAAAAATCAATTTACTGTCCCATTTAATTATTAATTAATTAATTGTATCATTACTATTTTAAATATGATTAGATAGAAAAACATAAAATAAACAAATCAAACAATTCGAGGAGGGACCATGATCCCCTCCCTCGTTTACTATTCGGGACGGAGATTTTCTATTCCATTCGGGTTGAGAACAAAAAGTTTTGCTATCCCTTACAAATTTACCGCAAAATAAATAAATAAATAAACAAAAACATCAGCCTTCATATGAATTTTGTTCTTCCAACACTACTATGCCAAAACACGCGCGACAGTAACGCATCACGAGAATAATCGACACTTTAATTTTGTGCTCAAACAAGCTTGATGAGCCGAGCTCATGACGGCTCGGCCCATTGCCACCACTAGTGCAGCCACAGTGCAGTTTATTATTTATGTTTACATATGAATTTTTATTATTTATTTTTAATTCAAGACTGACAGTTTATTTAAATTCGTACAATTCTTGATTAATCTTTCATGTTTAATTTCATTATTTGATTGCTTGATCACCAATTAAATATAATGATACTTTTTGTAGTGTTGAGAGGTTTACGATAGATCTAAAACACTGCTTGATTAACATATGTGCAATATATGTTAGTAATAATATTTAACATGTGTGCAGTATTTGAGAATCAAAAAAATTTAATGCGTTCTATTAATTCAAATTCGAACTAGGAATATATTTGGGTCGTGGTTAGAATAGAACTAATTTGTCTTAAAAAATAAAGTCAATTACTATAGATTTATCGATTGTCAAGAATATATGAATAAAACTAATATGTGAATTCGTAATCTAATGCACTCATCCCATATACATACAAAATCGAATTTTGCAAGATTTCATAGATTATTTAGAATAATTATAAATCACAAATATCGTTTGTTAACCTACTTTGAATTTGTTTAAACTAGTAAGTTTTGATTGAATTTTATTCATTGTGGGACGGTACATGTTACTCATCATGTATTACTTGTCAACGATTTCGTACGTTTGCGGGAATTTCACGAACACACGTGATATTTTATAGATGTACATTAACGAGATAATATTTAATTAGGCAGAATTGAATGTGGTCGGCAAATTTTATATTTATAAATTGAAAATTAGAGCTAAAAAATAATCTTAAAAAACAGAAATATTATTTATTAAATCTCAGACAAGGGATAAACACAGGCGTCCTGTCTCTTTAACGACAGATTATGATTCTGCTAATATTCTCATTATCATACAATAAAATTGAATTACAGATTATAATTAGATTCTTTTTATGAGATATAAATATTCACTCTCCTTTTAATAAGTTTTAACCTCTACTTGAAGATTCCAAAATATGTCTCGTACATTGAATTGAACTAATTGTAATAAATATTAAGTCATCGTCATTTCACATCTATTACTTTATTAGCTATGTTTAATTTTTTAAGCACTTATGATTCAAACATGAAACCAAAACTCTAATTTTTCATACTTGTCTCATTCTCTCTCGATCGTATAAAATGAGAATGCGATGCACTCAAAATTTAGTAAAATTTGATTGAAAGTGGTACGTAAAAGTTAGGAATGACAATGAGACGTGATACGGTAAGACCGAATTGTCCATTATCATCCCCAACCCAACAGGGATTTTCTAGAATCGAGGTGTGGAGAGTTTGGATGAGAGCGTGGCGCCGTGAGACGGAGATTAAAAACTTCATTTACCACCCGTTTAATAATTATTTATTTTTCAATATTATTTTTAGTCTTTTAAGTATGAACTAAATTGAAAAACATAAAAATAATAATAGGGACGAACTCGAAAAATCGAGAGATCCTCATCCCGTTTAGTGTGGGGCAAAACGGGTCTGTTTGGTCGGACGAAAATTTATTGATGGAAGTAATTGGTGAAATTTGTTTCATGAATCACTTTCAAAGTAAAAATTTGTTTTTGGATCCATTCTTTATTCTTTGACATCGTTTATGTTAGAGCACTTGAAATAAAATTTTATGGGCTTGTAAATTTTCATTTGAAGATCGTTTCTTTATATCCTTCATTTACCCACTACAATATTTTAATTCAACCATTTTTTTTTTCGAAAATGCTTATTCCTTTCTTCCATTAATACTACATGCATTTTTTTTTTTTAAAGTAACTAACTTTAATTTTAAAGTAATCAAGTCACTTTGTGCGGATTCTATTAACTTGCCTATTGAAATTCGTTGATGTGTCCACTGAAATTAACGAAATATCAACATATCCATCCAAGTAACGAGTTAATAACACGAGAGGTCACTGAACTTTCACCTCGATTGCAGCTATATCAATGAACTTTCATGCTAGTTGCAATCAGGTTACTAAACTTCATGGAGTAATCAAGTCATTTTCTTAAATCTTTACCATATAAACAAATTTTGTAATCTTTGTTAATGTATCTTCAACACCAAATCATGAAAAATAATGGGTTTAAAAACACAAATTAATTATTTTCAAATTAAATCACCAGTAAAATAATTCCATTTGAAAAAAAAAATATTCAATTAAAGTGAAACAAGGAAATCCCATTATAGTATTGTTCTAAAAATCAAAATCTTAAAAAGATATGATATAGTAAATACTAAAAAAGACTCATAAAGGTGATTTAAAAAATCCATTAGACATAAAACACTGTTATGCAAGTGAGAAAAAAACTAGATATAAGATCCCATAATACCATAGTCATCGTCACAAAGGAAGTGCGGGATTTCAAAAAAAGTAGTCATCTTTAATATGAACATCAATGGGGATAATGCACTTTTTTTAGAATAGCAAAGTGTCACTAACTTTTATCGAGGCTAACATAGATGCTTTGCTGTTTGCATACTTTCTCAATTATTCCTTTATGTATGCACACTTCGTTTATAAATATGCATGTGTATTGATAGATTTTGTAATAACTTTGAGATTAGTGAGAGCTTAATTTATAAATAGTCGTTAAAGTTTGTGCAAACTTTCAAGTTAAACCTTTAAATATTTTTCTGATCATTTATTTACTAAAGTAGATTAACTATATTATCAGTTAAAGTTCAGCGACCCGATTGCAACAAGGTGAAGGTTTAGAGAACTAATTGCAACTGACGTGAACACTCAATGATTTTAAGTATTATTAATTTGCTAACTGATACATTGGCATTTCGTTAGTTTTAATGGGCATGTCAACAAATTCCTAGGCAATTATCGAAGTAGCATATTTGCTTTTAAATTAAAGTTTAGTGACTTGATTACTCTAAATTGAAGTTCAATTACCCAATTGCAACTAGAGTGAAAGTTCAATAACCTTAAATGCAATTAACATTTTTATAATCTCCTTTTAATTTAAATGTCAAAATCACAATTTTACTTTAACCATACATTTCTTAGAACTTACAATTACTTCTCAAGTATCCACGACTCAATTCATATGTATGTTACAATTTCAACAACTTAAAACGAAACCCAGGTGAGTTTACACACACTTGAAAAGGTTGCATTGAGAGAGTGAAATTCCAATGTTTTGTGAATCCAAGTGACAAAAGCATCAATTTTAAAACTTCAAATGTCTCGAAAAATTAAATAGAAACAAGAATGTTCATTTAGGTTAGATAATAAGGAGTATAAAGTAATTTCATCCTCGTATTTTTTAATCCAACTGAAAATATTTCCACAGACACTGCTATAATAATCAATATTCTCCCTTTACCTTTAATTTAGCCTTTCTCTTTGTTGGCAAAGTTTTGTTGTTTTCTTCCTGTAACCACTGTAAAAAGTGTTCTAACTTTTAGTGCCAGATATCAAGTGGACTACTATAATAATAAATGAAAAATCTACACACCACAAACAGTCGCCTTCAACCATCAGATTTTTTCACCAAAAAACTGGCAGTGTATAGCAGGTTTTTTTGTGACCAATACAGCTACCAAAATCCCACAATTTTATCCTTTTCTCTGAATTATATATCTTTGACCAACTTTGATATTTGCAGTTTGGTAAAATTCAAGGAAAAACCCAGATAAAAAGTTACAATCTTTTCTTTAAGATAAAAAAGAGTGCTTTTGGTAAAAATAATGTAACCCAGTGAAATTTTCTGATAATCAGTCATCTTCAAGAGAAAATTAAAAAAAAAGAAGTGCCAACAAAGAGGAGAAGGGTAGCTTTTAATTCTCCTAATGCTTTTGTTTTACTGTTTGTTTAATTGTTATTAAGGCATTTTCTCATTACCTACCACTGATAACTTCATTCTTCCTTCTTTTCCTGTCATGTATTTGAATATATATTCATATTTATATTCCCTACCTGAAACCACCACTCACAACAATATTCATTTTGTGACCAGAATTAATTAAACTAGCCATTAGCATTCTATGTACCTATACTCTATTTGCAAATACAGCCCTTTTGTTGTTGTCATCTGGGTAAAGGCATTTAAGGAGTGGTGGTGTTATAAAGCACTCAAATTTGTTTATGCATTGAAATCCCTGAAAGGAAACTAGATCTAGTTTCCAATTTGAGCTTGTTTTTGAGGAAAAAAAAAATCTTTGATTTATGGATGTTCTTCTAAGTCAAGATCTGCTGCTGGGTTTTTTTTTGCAGTCCAAGAAATTTACATGGTGATGGAGTTTTCTAGATCAGGGATTTGAGAACTGCTCTTGAATCCTGTGCAGAAAAAAGGTAAAAAACTTGATAACTTTTTGAGATATTGGGACATTTTCTTTTCTTGAATGGGATTTATTTATTTTATTGAATTTATTTACAGAGTGCATGTAATTATGAGGTCTTTTTTTCTGACTTAATTATATGAAAGATGAAAAGGGTTTTATACAAATGGGTCTTATATAGATCTTGTTATTGATCTACTCATTGAGATGTTTGAAATGCTTATAATTATGTCTGTTTTGTTCTTTTCACTGTTCTGGTCTTCATAATTCTTACCTACTTGTGTTTTTTTTTTTTTTTGTCCCAACATTAGTAAGTTGGCTTCATAGTTAGTATCTTTTATAGAGTTTTATTTCCTTTTAATAAATTGCTGATTTATCATAGAAAAAAAAAAGTTGCATTAATGAGTGCCACAAACTTAAAAAGAATTTTTTTCTCAGAACTGCTATATTGGTTTATTAGAAAAAGAGTTAGAAGAATTGAGGGTTGTTGTACTTAGAAAAATTGAAGTGTTAACTTGGGCGTTCCTTGTACCGATTTTGCAGGTTGTTTGACATCCTAAAAGATGGCTTCTGATCTTAATGTGGAACTCTCAAAGAATACTGTCATTTTTGGTCTCAAGGTCTGGGAAGTTATTGGGATTATTGTTGGGTTATTGATTGTGTTTATCCTCTTTTTATTGACATTTTATCTTACATCACGAAAGAAATATAGAACTCAAGAAAAACTTCCCCTTAGCCAAATACCAACTGTTTCGAAGGAAATTAAAGAAGTACGAGTGGAACAAGTATCAACTAATGAATTTGTTCCACGTGATGGGATTCTTCTCACCATTCATGACAAATCCAGCGATAAAGAATCAGACAAAGTTTTGGTCCATCTGGGAATGCCAAAAAGAAAGAATGGAGATAACAGTAGTCAATCAGGTTCATTTCATAATGTTGATAAAGATTATTGTGGATCACGGTCAGGTGAGGAAGGGAGTTCAGGACCATATGGTGCACATAAATCTTATTCTTCACATCCAATAACTGCTCCTTCTCCATTATTGGGTCTGCCCGAACTTTCTCACCTGGGCTGGGGTCACTGGTTTACACTTAGAGATCTGGAACTTGCTACAAACAGATTTTCTAAGGAGAATGTTATTGGGGAGGGCGGATATGGCGTTGTTTATCAAGGACAGTTGATTAATGGTACTCCCGTGGCTGTAAAAAAGCTCCTCAACAACCTGTGAGTTTCCATTTTTTTTTTCCTTCTGATATTTAACGAAAATACTTACTTGATGGTTTCGAAGGCCAATATTTTTAATATTTTCTTTTTCATCAGGGGTCAAGCAGAGAAAGAATTTCGAGTGGAGGTTGAAGCTATCGGCCACGTGCGCCACAAAAATTTGGTTAGGCTCCTGGGGTATTGTATTGAAGGAACTCACAGGTACTGTGTAATTTGGCTTTCAAATCCAACTACTTAGCTGCATTTTCTACAAAAGCCAGACTCCCTGGAAGATTTGTTCATTTTGAACTCATTTTGTGCATGGACAAGGTTTTCCATTGCAAATGGATTTAGTCCACTCATTACATGTTCCGAAATTAGTATGAGACTCAACTCCAGTTATAAGCTTGTGATCCAACCAATGCTCTTAACATTTTTGGGACTAGTTTATTACCTTCCTGCTTGAAATTTCTTTAACTTATTCTCTACATTGCAGGATGCTTGTCTATGAATATGTCAACAATGGGAACTTGGAACAGTGGCTTCATGGGGCTATGCGCCAGCATGGAAGCCTTACTTGGGAGGCCAGGATGAAGGTTCTCCTTGGCACGGCTAAGGCGTAAGTTGGTTTATCTATGTTATTATCCTTTAATTTTCTCTTCCAACGTTATAGATATTATTACATGTGAAACACTTCTCGCAGTCTTGCCTACTTGCATGAGGCCATTGAACCGAAAGTGGTTCACCGAGACATAAAATCGAGCAATATATTGATTGATGATGATTTCAATGCCAAGGTTTCTGATTTTGGTCTAGCTAAGCTACTTGGTGCTGGGACGAGTCATATCACAACTCGAGTCATGGGTACCTTTGGGTGAGTTTTTTCCTTCCCTTTTTGGTTCTTTCTAAAATTCTACAGGGCCACTGGTTCTTGTTTTATCTCACTTGAGTACTGAAGGGTTGGGTTAAGCATATTTTATATAGAACGATGTGCAATTACGTTTCATTTTAACACATTTTTACTTCAAACAATGTACAGATACGTGGCTCCTGAATATGCAAATACTGGCCTTCTGAATGAAAAGAGTGATGTCTATAGCTTTGGAGTTGTGCTATTAGAAGCAATTACAGGAAGAGATCCAGTTGACTATGGCCGTCCTGCTCAAGAGGTATTCAATCCTCTCTTTCCCAGTCTCCGCTAGAAAACATGCTAGTATATTATAACTATACTACTTTTTCATTGTATTCCTATATGAGGAATTACAAACAAGCGAATTTGACGATATTAAATTTAAGAATTCAATAAATTTTAATATATATTCTATTTCTGTCCATTAGTGGTACAAATGTACATCTTATATCGGTATAATGGAGCAGGAATCTCCATACAGCTGATACTTGAGGCTCCTTTCAGCTACTTGATGAAGTCATGACTTGATTTGTTTTTGAAAAAATTGCTGAAAGAAGCCTTGACATCTATTTTTTGTGTTATTTTTCCTTTTCCTTTATGTAACATTTTTGCAAACCCTATTTGTTCCAGTTGAATTTCGACTGAATTATTTCTTTTCGAATTCTGTCGAGTTTGTGTACTTCAGATCGGCACTTCTGCTTTTCTGAGGCATTTCTATCTTCAGTTCCATTGAATGAAAATATATGAAAATTGCAGGTAAATCTGGTTGATTGGCTGAAAATGATGGTTGGAAGCAGGCG
>CAIGRP010070993.1:0-14539 GCA_903798385.1 Fraxinus cuspidata | reverse complement strand
AATATTTTTTGGGAGTAGTAAAATCAAATGTTAAAAATAAAAGAGTTTGTTGGAATATTTAAATTTTTTTAATCTAAATTTATAGATACTCTTTGAATTGCTAAATATAATTTTTAAAAAGAAGTTTTCTTGAGAGTTATTGTTTCAATAATCACACAATTTATACCATGATCACGGTTTACTCACTGATCTTCAAAGTGATTTACAGCTCTTAATGAACTTTGTCCGTTTGCACTTCATCCATCATCATGAAAAATTCGTTACCTTAGTCGCGACGTGGCTAACGGAAATATGATATGGCAAGTTAGGCCGTTAAAAAATTTACAACTCAATCAAACCATTATTTAATTACTCATCCAACTTGTACTTGGTCACATTTTACTCATGAAACTTCAAAATACTTCTCAATAGTCACTTATATTTGAGATGTTCCACTCCATCCATCATCCTCCACGTTTCATTCCCTTTGTTGCTAATGTTTGCAGGAAAATTTCATATGGTAAGTTACAATAGTTAAAAAAATTACAACTTTATCAAACTATTAACTCACCAAAATCACACTTTTCGCATGTAAGCTATTGTAAAGGATTTTGGTGAGTTGATAGTTTCATTGAGTTGTAATTTTTTTTACGATTGTAACTTATCACGTGGAATTTTTCTGCGAATATCAACAACAAAGGGAATGAAATATGGTGGATGATAGATGGAATGCAATATTTTAAAAATGAATTACTATTGGAAAATATTTTGAAATTTGATGAGTAAATTGTGACAAATTGTTAGTTAGATGAATAATGAAACAATAGTTTGATCGAGTTGTAATTTTTTTAACAGTCGTAATTTGTCACATCAAATTTTCTTTAGCCACGTCAACAAATAAAGAAATGAATTTTTAGGGTGATGGATGGAGTGCAAGTGGACAAAGTTCATTAAGTATTATGAAGCACTATAAAGTTGAATGAGTAAATCATGACCAAAGTATATGTTTGATGATGATTGAAACAATTAACTCATTTCTTGGAGATGATGTGAAGTTTTTTTCGGAGATACTGAAGGCCCTGTTTGATTACCTATATTTTTCTAGGAAGTTGTAAAAATTTTTCCATTTTCCACATTTTGTGGTGTTGGATAGCAAAAATTTTCCCCGGAATTTGTTTTCCCTCCCCACCCCTCACACGCCACTTTTCTTGTTTTCTAAGGAAAACGTTTTCTCTTGTTTTTTTGTGGTAATTGATTTTCCAGCTTTTTTTTTATTACAATTAGAAAAAATTATTGAAACAATGATAAAAAAAATTTATTACTTTTATGGACAATTTCCATTCAAAACAAAGTCAAACGAATGGTATTCGGTATGGTAATTTTTTAATTTTTTAATTTTTTTTTTTGACAATTGGAACAAATTATAGACCCAATAGTAAAAAATTATCACTTTAATGGACAATTTCCATAAAAAATAAAGTCAAACGGATATCAAACTTTCAACATTTTTCAAATGGAAAATTATACCAATGAAACACAATTAATTACAATTCTCAGTAAAACAAATTCTAGACAATTCAATTCCCTATAATTTATTTTCTTTCCATCCAAATTTCATATTTGCAATCAAACGGACCCGGCCATTTGTGCTTATATTTTTAAAAGTGGCGATTTTAAAATTGACCGAGAAAGGAAGAATAAATAATTAAAAAACTCTAGGTGCACCATTGAGATTAAAACGTAACTTTTGTGATCTTTATTAAAATTAATTTTATGGCCCTCCAAACAACTCTCGAAATTGTTCAAATACCCTACTCTGATCTCTCCCACCTTCCCCTCACACGCACACCAGAGGCATCAATTTTCAATTGCATGGTGAACTCGGCCAGTACAATCTCAAATTGTGTAACCCTTTGCTTTACTTTCATTAATTGTTAATTCCCATCTTTCTATTCGCATAAATCAATAATAGAGATTGTAGAGAAATGGAAGGATGGAGATTTGACGAAGCCGGTGGCGGCGGCGGCTCCAGCTCTCAGACCTCACCTCCTCCTCCTCGTCACCCCAATTACTCTTATTCCCTAGTCCAGGTACATTCTTACTCTCTATCTCTATCTCTCTCTCTCACTCGTATGTATTCACATATTTGTTATTATGTATTAAAATCCTTGCTGTTACATTAGGTTCTGGCTGTTCAGCTTCAATCTGATTTCTACTGAAACTCAAACTCAAAAGTCAAAAGGGTCTTCTGTAATTTAATTGCGCAGTAAGACGGGTTTTGGGTCGTTGAGTTAGGGTTTTAGAGAGACTTTTTTGCTGTATGGTTTGGTTGCGTGCTTCTTATATACACTCGTATGCATATTATAGGTGTAATGCTTGATTTTTCATTACAATTAAAATGCAGTTTAAAAACTTTTGGGCCTTCGTTTTTTGAAAAAACGAAAATTGGAATGATAGTAGTATACTGTTAAGTGGCATAATTTTCAGCTTAAGGAATATTTTGTTTCATACTTGAGGCTGCGGCTATTTAATGATTTAGCTCCCGTTTGGCCTCCATTAAAATTTTGACACATTTCTTTTCAACCATGCTCTAATGAAATAATATTAAATGTAAATCGAAAATTTTTCATTCTTTTTCAATTACTCAATCTCTTAAAAAAACACTATTCCAAAAATTATAATCTTAAATAATGGGGGCCAAACGGGTGCTTAAGAAGCTGTGGAGCTTATATCCCCTATACTTGCAGGCAGCATTGGAACATTTGGCATCAATTGATCCAATTGAGTTGTGCAGTGAAGCTAAAGTTGAGCGATGTCGGGCAACTAGGGATCTGAGAAGTTGTGGACGCTGCGTACAAAGTGTTTTGATATCTTGCGGCCATGCCTCCTTATGCGAGGAATGTAGTCAGCGATGCGACATTTGTCCAATATGTAGAAATTCCTTGCCAAAGGATGGGAATAGACTCCAGCTTCGCCTTTACTATGAGTGTATAGATGCTCGTCTTATCTCCAAAAGGTGTGATGACAGGTTGCAAGATAAAGATTTTAGGGAGGATCAATTGATTGCAGATGTTCAACGGCTTTATTCTCTATTTGATGTCTCGTTGGAGAATAATTTGGTTTCTCTTATCTGCCACTGTATCCATAAACATTCTCTTACTTATTTTGGGCTGGTAGAAGCATTACCTTAATTGTTATTGCAGAATACCCTATAAAATAGATTTGAATGTTTCTCCTGCTATGAGATTGATTTGCTTATTCGATTACATTCTTAGTTATTTTTCCTTAAATAGAGGGCACAGATGTTACAGATGTTTGCATGGATGAAACTGCTGTCTCTAGTGATCCGGTTATTGCCTTCTTGCTTGATGAGAAGGTTGTTAAAGATTGGTGCAAAAGGGCATTCAAAAACATTCTGACACAGCTTCAAGCAATATGTATCCTAAGTTTAAATCTTAATAATCTTTTTTTAAATTTAATAATTGTCAGGTAGAAAATGGATCGATTCTGCACACCTTGACATCCTTAATAGATAACCTTACATCGCTAGAGATGAAAGAGAGTTTAAATTTGCTTCTGAAAATATCTGTGAAGCTAGCTGGTATATCCGTGGTTCTCGAGGTTTTGGAATCATCTTTTAAAGGTTCTGTTTCAGCTAAGCTTCATGATTTGCATCATCTTCAAGAGAGTACACTAAAGACAAAGCAGGTTAAATTGCTTGTTCCAAGTTTTTTATTTATGCTTAACTTGCTTAGAGAAATCTCATTAAATTTTTGGTTCAATATTCAATAATTATTTTATGAAGAAATCAGGTAATACAATGAGAATCTAAAAGTTCTCTTTACAAAGTATCTCGCTCAAGGTCTCTTCAACATTTTATTGATCATATAGTTATTACCGTGTGCACTGGCAGAGCCAGCACTCGATGAGCACCGACGGCTGCAGGTGCTGGCTCCGCCCGATAGTAATTTTTTTTTTTTTTTTTTTGCTTTTTTTCTTTTTTTAGTAAAAAAAGGGCATTTAGTGGTGGTGGGAATCAAGGGGACAGGAGATTCTGATGGGGGTATGAAATCTTGCGGTTGAAAGGGTTGGTGGAGAATACAATGGTTGTGGGTGGCGGTGAAGGATAAGGGGCGGAGGGTGCAGGATAAGAACAGGATGATGAAGAAGAAGAAGGTGGGCATTTTTTTTATTCTTGTGTACAGATAGAGAAAGAGGAGTAAATGTAGAGCAGTGTGTGATATGAATTGGGTTTGTTGTGGGGACTGTGTTCTCACATTACACCTTCACTCTATGTGAAAAGGTAGAAACAGTAGAGAGAGAAAGTGTGAAGATTAGAGTGATGATGGAGAAGAGAAGACACTGTTTGCATGAATGGATGCAACTAAAGCCTTGGAGATTAAAATCAGATTTTTTAGTAGATTTTGATAGATTTTGATGAAATGTGTGGTTGAAAGGTTGTGGGATGTATAAAATGTGTGGTTGAAATGAACTGTTGACTTTGACTTAGATTAAAATCTAGATTTTAATCGATACCAAACAGGGGCTAAGATTAATGAGTAACAATAATTAATTCTCTTAATGACGTGTTTGGCTGCATGGTGAAATGGACTTGGGAACACTAAATAATGTTAAATTAGGTTCAGCTCGCTAACCTTTCACGTAATATGGTTCTAGGTCCTCAGCTATTAAAAGTGAAGTTTCCCACTAGGGCCGTTACTTGATAAATGTTTTTGTGCAACATGGAAAACTGATCATTTACACTGTTTCCTCATTACAGCACATGGAGATTATAATTTGGTGTACAAGACATCAATTTTTGGAGAATGTAAGATCTCGGCATTCCAATTTTGCATCGTGGTGTTCACTTGTTCAAGATAGGAAATCAGCTGCTAGTAAGCGTTCATGGCCTGATTTTTATTTGAAGACAGAGTCCAGCAGACAAAGTAGTTCTACCCTCTTCATTGAGGAAGCACTTTCAAATCTTGAGACAGATGGAGGAAATATGAATAATGATATAGAAGAGTTATCAATTGCATCTTTGCAGAGAGATGGAGGCTCTTTACTTTCCCGGTTGAAGTTACTTGGTAACGGAGGGTGCTACCCTTTTGAAAATCTTCGAGCTGCTGCTGACTCACTGTTCTTACAAGGAAATTCTGATTTGGTGGTTTCAAAGCAAGCTATAGTATCCTTTCATATGGTATTTGGTTTAATTTTAATCATTCATACGCTTAATATGGGAATTAGCAATAGTTTCCTTTCTCATGGGGTGGTAGATAGTGTTGATTAGAGAGTTTTCCATTTTTGAAATTCCTTAACTTTTGGCATAGTTCTTGTATTACCTATTTGATAGGCAGTGGACAGTGCCTGATGAGGAATGGAGATACATTGTTGATGACTTTGCTGCCACTTTCAGTATAACCAGGCACTGCTTGCTGGAATCTTTTACCTTTTATCTTCTGGATGACCACACTGATGAAGCTCTGCAGGTGAACTTTTTAAAATTAGAACATACTGAGAAAATATTATCTTAGAGTCGTTTTGAGTTAGAATGCAGTGTTGTTAATTACACTATCTTTTGGCCTCACTGCATTAGGATTTTGGAATTTGGATTCATAAATCATCGTTTTTGGTTTGAATGGAATGCGAACTTAATTATTCTATAGCAATATAATCATATATAACTTCAAAATCATCATTGCTTTGGCAAAGCTGGTGATGGTTTTGATTTAATATTTGCAGAATATTCAGATAATGTCGTGTAGTGACCTGCTGGTTCACTATATTTCTTTTCTAACAGAATTGCGAAATAATCTATAAATTTTTCACGGCTTTGGTTTTTACCTAATGTATATACAATATGCTGCTCGTTTGAATAATTTGGTTTCCATTGCATTTCCAGATATATTTCTATTTTGTTTTGAATTGAATACTCGTCCAGTTGACACATCTATTGGTTTTCATTTCCTGCTATGTCTCAATTTAGCTTCACATAGAATTTGGAATACATTGGGTAGATATTTGGCAAATTGGAATATGTTCGATGGAATTGAAGGTGAAGTTAGCATGATGCTGCGTACAAAACCAACATGTAAGAAACAAAGGAAAAAACCAAGATGCATACATCCAACCATGTAATGTGCTAGTACAATTTCTTTTAGCTGGAAGGCTGAAAAAATTGCAAAAACTTCTATTTTTAAGTTTTAAAGGTAGCTTGAAAATCTAATTGAGAAAGTAATGTTGGATTTTCGACAACTTATTTTCCTATCCCACGTGTCAAATCTTGTGGTTTCCAATTCTGTTAATAAGGAACAAAGGTCTTCCCATAGGAGCATTCAGTAAAAAATAAAAAATAAGAGACGTGGAGTTTCCATGGTTTGGTGGTCCTAGATGTGTAGTAACAGTAGGCAAAGTGGCTGGTAAATTTAGATGTCAGTTTGGACATGAGCTATTAAACTCCGTGGTCCCTTCTTCAACTAGGTTTATTTAAGTATCTAGCTTTCTTTCCAGAGTAATTTAGGCATTTTCTTCGTCAAGTATTAGTACATTACCTTCTTTATGCATTTTATGGGGTGAATTTTATTCTAGATCATCTAATTGTTTGGCTTCTTTTAGTTATTAATGCTTACTGCTTGTAAGGTCATAGCTAAGAACCAGATCGTATTATAGATATCATCCCAAATTTATATTTTTCAGAACTATCATATTAACGCTTTGGGTGTATTAATTGTGTATTGATAATTCATCATTTGTATTGCTAGGAAGCCTCTCGCCTTCTTCCTGAAATTGCAGGCCCAACAATTCATCCCAAGGTTGCACAGGCTCTCTTAGAGAGACAGCAACCTGATGCAGCTCTCATGGTTTTGAGGTGGTCAGGACAAGATGGTGGAGCTTCATTAGTTTCACTTGAGGAGGCTGTTACTGCAGTTCGAGTCAGGGTGGAATGTGGGCTTCTGACTGAAGCATTTGTGTATCAGAGAATGGTATGCACAAAGGTCAAGGATAAGAAACTGAGGGATGCTTCAGATAAAGTAAAATATGACTGCTGGAATTGGGTACTCTGGGTGGAGGCATTGGTGACTGAAATTTGTTGTCTTTGTATTTGGAGAAACTTGGTTGATCAAATGATTGAATTACCTTGGAATCGCGATGAGGAGAAACATCTTCATAAATGCCTATTGGATTTTGCTATGGATAATCCGTCAAAGGCTGTCGGAGGTCTTCTCGTGGTTTTCTATTTACAGGTACTCCTGCATTTGTATTTAGGTAGAGATCTGCTGTATATACTTTATGTCCTATGTAGTTTAGATACATGCTAACTCTTGGAGTTGTCTTAATTCAAAGTAATTTAGGACTTTTTTGACTTGTGGATGTTTTCCTTTGTGGCTTAACAAGATTTGTTAATTTAGTTATCATGTTAATTCAGATACAACCTAGCTTTTATTTTGCTTATAAAATAGTCTTTTTTTTTTCCCGAGATTTTCCCTCTGTTCATTTTGATGAAACCTATAATGATGTTAGCAATTTGTTTAGCTGGTTGTCGGTGTGCAACTACCTGATCTATGATTGCTCACACATATATTAATGGCTTTGCTTAGTTTAGAAGCTGAAATTGTTGCCAGGCCACTTTAAGAATCATTTGGAAAATTTTGGTATCGTGTGCTGCTGGTTGCTTAGTTTGCCAAGTTAGCGTTTAATATGAAGATGTGCACGGCACGATTGGCATATTGATCTTTCTTTGTTAGGTGTGTGTGGTATCGGATTATATGGTATTGGGGTAAGATTTTGGAAAATAATACTAACTTCAAGTCGGCTTGATTTCTTCCAGACTTATATTTTGCAAATATCTCTAAAGGTGAAACTGTGGAAGGCACAAGAATACAAGCCCTCTCCAACCTAAATTGCCATTGCCTTAATTTATCCTAAACTGGTGCTATCTCTTCTTGTTGAAGTATATTCTCATTTCTTATTTTGTCCATTATAGAGTATGGGCACTCATCTATTTAACATTTTCTTTCCTACTGTCTTATAGAAAATATTGTCCTTTAATAACTTAGCGCCCAATACAATAAAGTATATTGGTCTAATGTATGTTGTATAGAACTTGCCTTTCAACCTTATAGGTCTTTCTGACAAATAGAATCCATTTGGTACTCGGTTTCATCCGACTCACCCTGATACTATGATATCCATCTTTTCGAAGACCAGTTTATTAATAATTGAAGCTAAATACCTAACTCGTTGGGAGAACATGATCCTCTAAAGTAGCTTTGCCCTCATCCTTATTACTACTACAATGCTCAACATGTTTCATCTTAGTTCTACTTAGTCTAAACTTCAAATTTTCAAAGTTCTTGTCTGAGGTTCTAATTTACAATTTATTCTGTGCCTATTGGCCAAATAATGTGGGTAAGATCTCAATTAACTTATTCTTTATCTGTTTCCCCCACACAAATTCTTTTGGGCTGATGGAGTGTTTCTTTACCATTTCAGCGTCACAGGTACATTGAGGCGTTCCATGTAGATTGTACACTTCAGAAGGCAGAGGAAGATTTCATTTCAAAAAATTCAATCTGCGAAGAAGACTCATTTAAAATAAGGTCAAAAAGTCATTGGAGAAGGGAATTAGTTGTAAGTGGTCTTGCATTTTTCAGGTTACTCTTCAGTTACCGATTCTTGTGTGGTTATGAATTAACAAATGAAGAATAACGGAATAAGTTAATGAAACATAAAGAATGGAACTAATTGAGTTTGACTCTTGACCTAATAGGTGCAAAAGTTCCTTGAAAAATGCAGGTACCAATTGAGTTTGAGTCTTGACATAATAGGTGCAAAAGTTGCTTGAAAGATGCAGATACATGATTAATCTTCAAATCTGTTATCTCCACTTGAATAGATATACCCTTATCAAACATCATGTACATGCTTTCTATATTTTTGCTACTTCAGGACACCATATCAACCATTTACCCTCTGGATAAGTTCTTTTGCTGGCTTGGTTGATTTTCTTTCTTACACAGCTTTTTTTATATGACATCTAATAGTTCCTGTAATTTCAAAGGCCCATAAGTTATACATGGAGCTGTAATTTGACTTCTGTTATGCTTTGTCGATAGATCAAGGCTTTTTAGTCAAACTCAGTCTTTTCTTGTTCCTCATTTTTTATAACAATTTTTCCTTGTAAATCGGGCTTTATCAGTTCTTTGGTTACTTTGATTGTTCTTTTATAACATGGGATCATTTGTTCCCAACGAGGGAACCATGTATTTGAACCAAACTATTGTAAAATGGGGAAGTGTGTATCAGGGACACAGTAAGATCAAACTATGGAGGATACTAACCGTGTCTATTTCCTTTTTCTTTATTACATTTCGTATTTATGATGTTGGGTGTGGTGTCTTGGGATGAAGATTTCTGGGGTGCCATTCTTGTGTGCTTTGAATTAACAGTAAACTGATTCTGACTGAGAATTTGATGTAAATAGAACAAGTTTCTGAAACTTGTGTTCCTCTGCAGGGGAGAGGCATAGAGTTGTTGCCAGATATCTTACAACAAGAAGTGAAGACTGGAAAAATTCCTGAAGTTGACGTTTCTAGTTGTAATGAAGCCAATATTCCACCAAAATCTGATCTCCCTCAAGTACAAGGACCAATCTTGGGTAGTTTGTTAATTCCTTCCGCCATTGATTCTTCCCATGCTGGGATCACAGACATTGCTAGTCCTCCCTTGAAACTTCCAGTTCTTCGAACTCCAAAAATTGGTGAACCTCTTAATATTTCTAGTTTTGGCATCAGAAATTTTAGCTCCTCTACTGCCTCAACAAATTTTTTCAACAAGACAAATAAAGAACTCAACACTGGAAGTGTTTTTGGAGTTCTTCCCAACTCTGATGACATTTCAATTTCTGCAAATCCTTTAAATCCTCGAACTGCCTCCTCACTTAAAGAGTTCAACAGAAGTTCATCAAGTGTTCCTCGAAATAACATTTTCCAAAATAATCAAAGGAATAAAATTTATCCAGAGAGAGCACAAAATGGTTCGATTGACCAATTGCAAATTTCGAGTTCATTTTTAACCAGGGCTGCTGCTAATCCTGTCACATCGCTTGATAGCAACCATAACATATTCTCAGAATTTGCTCAAGATTCAGAACAAAATATCTCCGATAAGCATTTGCTGCCAGATGCAGCTGATAGACCTTGGATACCACCCCTGAATAATTTAGTGGACACGCCTTGGAGGTAATGTTATCCTTTATAACACCCCCAGTTACTTTTCCGTGCTTTCTTAACTGCTTGTGTTACTCACTGGTGGAAAAATTGCTGCTCCTTATGCTGTTATTTGCTTGCATTTTCATTCTGCATTTCTCAGTCATGAACCGAAGGACTTTCCTTTTGGAAACATAAATCCTAATGGTGGACCGCGGTGGAGATCTGATGACATGAGTGATGATGAAGACCATCCCAGTCCCAGTGGACTTGCAAGAATGTCACCTTATACAACATCCACCCGTAGAATTAGAAAAAGACGAGGCATCAGACCATGAAGATTTTGGTGAGAGATTACTCGTGTCGTGAGCTTCCAGTTGCCTTGAAGGGAAACATTTAAATATGCGTATCATTAATCAAAATTTGAGTATCTGTCTAGAGTCGTGCTGTGAAATTAAGTTGACAAAGAATTGTTTGTATTACTTGTCATGTTTATTACAGTACACATGGATTTGAGTTATTATTAATAGAGCAATCCAGGACAGTTTTGTGTACGATGTTAGTTAATTTGAGATTAAGTCCCCATTTACTAGAGATTAAAATCTGATTTTTAATAGATTATGATAAAAGTTAATAGAGTTGGTTAAAAAGTTGTGGATCCTATTAAATGTGGTTAAAATTAATTGTTGATTTTGATTTAGAATTTTATCAGATTTTTAACGGTGTCGGTGGCTAAGTTTACATATAATGGCTTTCTCCAGTACTAAAGTACAAATATCTTAGACCATAAGCTAATCGATTGAGTTCTAGGGATGGCAATCAACCCATTAGCCGGTGTTTCTGAGAGGCGGGACTAGGATTATAATTATCCCTTTTTCTTTATTTTCCTATTTACTTATTAATTTTATTTAAATTCAATTCAAATTTAAAAGTTTAACAAACAAGAGTTGGGTCGGGGAAACATATGAACGGTATATTTTGCAATTCATTAAGTGCATTTTTAATGCATTGATTGTTATATAGGTGTAATATAAATTGAAAGACTTTTGATAATGTACACTCATTTCAAACTCTGAGTTATATCAATTTCGTACACTCACTTCAAACTCTTATCTCTGAAGAATTATATCAATTTCGTTGAATCAACACGTATAAAAGTATTTTTTTTTTTAATTTAGATGGAGGTATGGATAGTGTCCATTTTTGCTTTGTTGTGTTGGAGATAAAAATAAATAAATAGATAAAATTCAAACGTAGTGTTTTGTTTATGTTTAATCTGAGGTTGACCAACTTGTGGATGAAATAATCAAATAAAAACACGTATATAGCATTAGCGGTGGAAAATTGCACAATTAAGTCAAACATGGAGACTTGTGAAAGTCATAATCCTATTCCATGGATTTTCTTGACCCTATTTGAAAACTCTTTTTTTTTCCCAAGCATACTCATTTTTAACTATATATTTATACGATGAAATTTTTTTTACATAAAATTCAAATTTTTTCTACATTTTTAACCACACATTCTCAGAAAAATCGCAATTGTCCTGGTGGCTCCCTTCTATTCAATTTGCCCTTTGCTTTTTAACTCTTTAATTCATTTAACCATGATTGACAACCATTAAAATAACACTTTTTTTCTCTCATTTTCAACCACATTTTTGAAATGAAATATTTTGCACGTAAATTTAGATTTTTTCCAATTTTTTAACACACATTCTCAAAAATTACCATTCCAAAACTAATTTTCTAAAAAAATATTTTTTAATGATTGCCAAATAGTGGCATAATGAATTACACAATTTTAATCTATCCAGTTTGTGGATGATAATTAAAAGCATGTTTGTGACAGATTTTTCAAGGGAAAATATTTAAAAAAAGAAAGAAAGAAAGAATATGTTAATAAAAAGTGGATAAGTTAGGAAAAATTTGGTGTATAAGGTCTTTGCAAAATACAATTTCAAAATTAAGGAATTAAATTTATTATTTCAAAAATAGATTATAATTAAATATATTAAGGTCACAATATTATACAATTTATAATCACAATTATATACTAACCATAATTATAGACGTCATAATCACAAATCACAAATTTTATAGGTTACAACTTATTTCTTGGTCACAAATTATTGATCACGTATTATTTTTCAGTCATAAATCATAAATTTTGTAGGTCACAATTTCTTTATCTATAACAAATTATTAAATTATTAGGTCACATATTATTTTTCAGTCACAAATTACAAATTTTATAGTTCACAGTTTATTTATCGATCACATATTATCAAATTAATAGATTACATATTATTTCACGATCACGAATAATCAAATTAATTGGTCACAATTATTTTTCGATCACAAATTATTAAATTAATTTATCACAACTTAACAAATTGTGAGTTATAATTATAAATTAATAAGAATTTCACAATTTTTTATGTAGCATATTATTTATTAGTCACAAATTAATCAATTTATTGGTCATAATCAACCAAATAATTGATCACAAACATTCTTTTTTCCACCCCACCCCACCTTCGACCATTGCACCATCGCCGCCACGACCACAACCAACAATACCTAGCCCATAAAAATATTCAGCGCCGTCAACATCACCACCATAGCCAGCATCATCAACTGCAAACACAGCCAACAAATTCCATCCCAAAAAACTTCGACACCAGATCACGACATAAGTTTCCCCCAAATTCCCCTTTATTCAACACCATATTGCAACTCAACTTCAGTAACATCGACGCTCACGCTGCACCAGATCGTTCCCCCAAACTCCGTCATTCACCGATGCTATAGTGCTGCCCCCAAACTCCGGTCATTCGCCATTCTTGTAGTGTTGCTACAATAGTGGCGAAGACACCACTGCGTGACTACAACCTCGGAATAGAGGATGGGAAAAAAGAGAACAGAGAGGATATAGGGAGGAAAATAATTAGGGTTTGGGAGTGAAATTGACTAAAGCAGATGACGGCGAGGGTGGATATGCAAAATAATTTAATTTCTATAATATTTAAAACTTGAATTATTACCTGATTTTTGAACAAAAAAACTTTTAAATCTTAATTTTGAATTGGGGAGTTTAAAATCAGGGTTGTGTGTAATTTTCACTATTAGTACTGAATCTTAAAAATGTATGGTTGAAAACAATTTTGAAAAAAAAAATGTATTTTAAAAATTTCTTTGGTTAGTCCTTCTTGTGATACTACAATCTCTTTGTGAAATTGATTATTCTTAAACGTGAAGAGCAACAATGAACATACACCATCTCCACGTTGAATCAAAACCAAGGTCAAAAGTGTCGTACATATATTCATACATAGGGCTTAAGTGAAATTAAAGATGAATAACAAACGGTAAATAACATCGATTGTCTTTATATTATTATTATTATTATAGATGCCCTTAAGAAAAATTAATATATGTATTTTAGTAATACTATCTATCTAATATAAGTGTTATAACACCAATTTAAGTAACACGAGATAATTTGTCTTAATTAAATACGTCTTATATTTTTGTATTTAATTGAATTTATAATATGATACCATCTAAACGGATGTTCAAGTTTGTCTTCTACTCTTAGCCTTTGTTTGGTCTTCATTATTTTCAAAATGCATTTTTTCTCTCTTATTTTTAATTATATATTTTTCGATAAAATAATATTAAAGGTAAATTTAAAATTTTTTGTTATTTTTTAAACACACATTTTCCATTAAATCACTATGCTAAAATATATTTTTGACAAGAAATGGCGCTTAATGAGGCTCTTATTTATTGATGAGGAAATTACACCCACACAGGTATTTAAAATTTCCAATTCAAAAATCAGGTTTGAAATTTATTTATACAAAAATCAGGTATCTCATTTTAAATATTAATTCATTTATATCTAAAATATAATTACCCAAACCCTAAAAATAATAAAAAAAAAAATCATTTATATCATTCTCTCAACCTCTCATTCTCTCTCATTTGGTCATCTCTCTCATCTCTCATCTCTCTCTTCTTCCCCTCTCTCTCTATCACCTCTCTATCTTCTTCCCGCCGCCGACATCGAAATCTGGCATATAACTGTCATAGGAAGGTTGAAGCGACAAGTGGCTGAACAGAGGGGTGGTGCTGATGAAAATCAGGTAGAGGAGATTGAAATTGGTGTGGATGTGGCTGCGACTACGGGGTTTGTGATCTGTGTGGAGGAGACTGAAATTGGTGGTGGAGTTTTGTGATTTGTGCTAGATGTGCGGCGATTTGGATGCGGTGGTTTCCGATTTGGAGGGTTTTTTCCGGTTTGGATGCGATTGCGGTGGATATGTGTGTTTTGGCGTGGTGCAGTGG
>CAIGRP010070986.1:0-13587 GCA_903798385.1 Fraxinus cuspidata | reverse complement strand
TATAACTGTTAGTTCATTTTATATCCAAACATGTATTGTAGCTCAGTTGGCCATAACTCCCATGTTCTTTTATGAAGTCTCGGCTTCGAATTCGTTTTCAAGAATTTTATTGTTAAATACTACCTTTTAATTTTACAAGCTTTTTGCTAAAATCAATAGAAAGGGAGGGGGAGGGGGAACTTGACCATTATGGCACCACATTGCTTTTGTTACCAAATTTACTAGAATAATATATATTACATTTTAGTTGTTTTAATGCAATTGTAAACATTTGAATTCATGCTCTTCCTTTGAATTATATAAAACATGGCCACAATATCTTTAGTTTGAACAAAATAATTGTTATATTTAAATTTTAGACCTTGTTTGATTATTATTTTTTATCAAAATCTCTCTTTTTTTCAACAACACATTTTCAATAAAATAATATTATATGCAAATTCAAAATTTTTTCTTATTTTTAATCACACATTCTTCATCAAATCATTATTCCAAAACGCATTTTTTTGCAACTTTTTTTGCAACAAAAAAAAAAAAAAAGGCATCAAACGGGACTCTAAATATTTTATTGCTGCCAACGGTCGATGGTCAACGGTCGCCCGTGCTGACTCAAAATCCTGGATTTGCCCTTGGATATGAGTGCTGGAGGCATCATGTTTGAGCCGAAAGGCCAAAAGAAATAAAGAATAGAACATGAAAAATCTTTTCACAGCTAATGGCTGTTGACAGAGATGATTTTTTTTTTCCTGGTTGAATTTTGGATCAATTCTCTCTAGCAATGGATCTGATATCTGCTTCTTTTTATCTCGTCTTTCTGACTTCTTTACGTGTACGTTGTGTAGGTTATGACTCTGAAATTTTCAAATTTTTTAGAATATTTATTTATTTATTTAAAAACAACAACGACAGCATTACCAAAAATTTGATAGATCATGTGGAATGAATATGTAACTACTATCTGTTATGTGATCTGTAATATATTTACAAACATTCCAGATTCTTGCAATGATAGAGAAGTTTTATCCTGAAACAGTCGAAGAAGATCAACCTATTGCTGTTGTTGCTTGTATGCCCTGAGAGGTTGGCAACCAGAAGATCAACCTATTGCTATTGTTGCTTGATCATTGTAGCAAACACGTACAATCTCACGTCTATTTAGCCTCATTTAACAGCTTCTTCAAGAAAAATGAAAGTTGGTTAAGGATTTTTCCTAGAAAAATAAACTTTTATACTAGCAATAGAAAGAAAATGAGGGATTGAATTGTTTGTTTAACTGAGGCTCCTTGTCGCATTTAATTGTAAGTGTTATGTCATAGGTCCAACCAACTTTGGACATAAACACTTTTAATATATATAATTGATGCATATTTATGGCAATATCTATTATTTAATTGAATTAGTGTTCTAATAAATTAAATAATAAAATCCGTATATTCAAGTCTTGGTAATTTTTTAATCACAAGCAGTTGTGATTGTGAGATACCAAATAAAATATGACTGAATCTTAAATCGACCGTGGTCGTATGTAATAATGAAATACGAATATTTTTGTTACGGATAGACCATTATGTATGGCATTTCTTACTTGTGAAGTAAGTAGCTGATTTCACAAACTAAAGTGTGGCGACACTTAAATGAACACATGGATATTTTTTTTTTTATAGAACAAAACATTGGAGACCCGCTAGGGAGATTCTACATGGATAACTAACTGAGTGTCAATTGTTAATCTCTAACGTTTGGTAGTGGAATTGGTCATTTGACTTTTGGTCATCATAGTGCCTTTTATGAGAACAGTCACACTTTGATAATGTTGGATGTTGCTCTACCAAGGGTCGCTAATACGATATTATTCGGGTATGTCAACAATCATATGAAGGTTGTGAATGATCAATAGAAGATTCATCACTCTTAGATAGTAAGAACTTATGATCTACATTTCACTTAGTTAAGTTGATAATGAAATCCTTGGTCAAGGTGTACTCATAAGCCGAAAATAAATTTTTAACTTACATTAACTTAATAGTGGAATGAAAGATATGATTGATAATTGAGATTGACACACTTCCTTGTCTCGTAATTGATCGAATCATATTGACGAATGAATTATAATTTCACGATAGACGAACTAGTTTAGTTTGGTCATACCACTTGACATTTTCTATCACATGTATTGCCTTGACACATTTTTAGATATCAATCTAGGACGACGAATGTAAATTTGTGATAAATTAAAAGGGGTATTTTAATTTATCGATTTTGATTAGATCAAAACGTCGTTAGGCATCGTGATCGGGAACCTGATGGGTCACACACAAAAGGAGAACCAGAAGAATGAGATTTATCAATTAATTTATTAACAAGCGTTAGACAATTAATTAATTGGGTTGCTTGTTAATAGGCCCTAATTGGATTAATTAATTCATGTACCGAATTTAATTAATTTGATTAATTAAATATTGGACAGAGTTAAGTTTAACAGACGAGCCAAGCCCACTTGGACTTATATTAATAAGCTATTAGGATTTTAATTGCTAGCACAAGAAAAGAAAAACCCTAATTTTCTCTTATTCTTGTTCCTTATGTGGATTTCCATTTGAAGCGGGACAATTGAACAGCTATGGATTACAAATTGTGATTGTTCGTGTTCAAAGATCAATATAGGAGTTTGCATAATTTATCAAATGTATTATTCTAAACACAATTTCTATCTAAACACAAGGCAGATAGTGGTGTAAATTGAAAAATTATTATTTTCGTTGTGCATGATTAAATAAATTTCCAATCGTGGTATCAAAGCCTACTTTGTGTTTGTTAAAAATTATTTTGCATCTTGAACAATTAAAAGTTGATTGTCGATTTCTTGTTTCAAGCAATTAAAAAAAATGGTCTGAACGTCAAGGCGACGGTGGTGATGGGCAGCAATGGAGGTCGCACTGCGCACATAGCGCGCTGCCACTCACAAGGCAGCGCGCTTAGTGCGCCGCCATGAGGCGGAAGCTGTGGCGTCTATCGCTACTACTGCAGCATCGCTTGCTATCACTACAAGTTGCAGTGGTGAGGGTCGCAGCTTCGCGCTGTAGCTAGGTGCTAGGAGGCTGTCGATGTTTTACGCTAGCGAGCTCCTACCGCAGTCTCAAGATACGGCGCCGGCTACTGTCGGCGTTGGGAACAAAAGAATAAAAAAATTAGGGTTTTTCTAATAGGGTGAATTTTTAGGGACAAGGGCCTCCCCTACAATTTATGAAATTGCGGGGACCCGTCTGCAATAATGGAATAAAGGTCAGTATGCAATTTTTTTAAGAGGGCATGTTCCACAATTTATGAAATTGGGAGGCTCTGTTCGTAATTTTAAACCAGGAGTCAATTTGCAATTTTTCAAAAGAGTTTTGAATTTAAATTTAAAATTGTTTTAAATTTGATTTTCAAATGGGTTGTGATTAAATTTTGAATTTTGACCAGAAATTCAACTTTGACCTGTTTAAAATTGATGATTTTTATATTTTCGTTAAAATTGGATTTTAACTTAAATATTAAATTTTGACCATAAATTGAATTTTATTTTTTTTTTAGGAATTTTATCCTAAATTAAAACGTCAATTCAATTGCAACTAGAGTTGGAGTCTAATTTAATATTTAATTAAAATTTGATTTTAATTAAATTATCCACCCTAATATATTCTTGAAATTAGAGTTGGACTTTAATTTGACATTTAATTAGAATTTGATTTTAGTTAAATTGTCTCGTCCTAAAATATTTCTTGCCATTCGTACTTGTTTATAATCGATCTGCTTATTACAGAGTACTTGGAAGATCAACCTTGGAAGAATTGTGGGCTGTTACTTCCATACATCACCTATGCATGAAGTTCCCAACTGAAAAAGGCATAGCCACCGTCTGAGGTGATTAGCAAAGTGCTAGGGAATGTTACTCAAACTCCCTAAGGAAGGCTGAACTGAGGACAGTCAACGTCATTACCACCGACCTAGACATGCACGACGTCCATGAACAAGGGAGGGACGTCGAGATGACTGATGACCCTGAAGAAGGAGACATTTTTGGGGTCATACGAACCTCTGAAGAAGAGGCAGTCCTCAAAAGACAAACCACCCATGAAGAAGAGAGAGCTGCTGAAGAAGCAGTTAAGTTAGAAGCGCTGGATCCTTGCATCATTGACTGTGAACCTCAAACAGCACCCATGGAGGAGTTGGAAAGCAAGCAGACCCACAGGATCCCTTAAAGCACCTGCAAATTGGAAGGAACCTGCAAATAGGGGAAAAGAAAGAGCTGAAAAGTTTCTTACTGAAAAATCTTGATGTATTCGCCTGGAAGCATGGCGACATGATAGGCATTAACCCCAAGATCAGTTGCCACCATTTGAACATCGACCCAAAGGTTGTAGCACATGGACCAAAGAGAAGAGCTCTCAACCCTAAAAGATACTAGGCTATGAAAAATGAAGTCGAGAAGCTAATTAACAATGGGTTTATCCGAGAATCAACATACCCTAAGTGGGTCTCGAACCCAGTATTAGTCAAAAAACACAATAGGAAATAGAGGTTTGTGT
Source organism: Fraxinus cuspidata (assembly GCA_903798385.1). NCBI lineage: Eukaryota > Viridiplantae > Streptophyta > Magnoliopsida > Lamiales > Oleaceae > Fraxinus > Fraxinus cuspidata. The sequence continues at coordinate 9,019 of CAIGRP010070986.1, read as the reverse complement.
AGATTTTTTTAATTTAAACCAGTCCTGTCCCAAGGACAGCTTCCTACTCTCTAGAATAGACCAACTTGTGGATTCAACTGCCGGACATGAACTCCTTAGCTTCATGGATGCATACTCTAGATACAATCAGATTCTTTTGTTCTCAGCAGATGAGGAACGTACTTCGTTCATCACACACAAGGGTCTTTATTGCTATAAGGTCATGCCTTATGGGTTGAAAAACACAAGGGCTACGTACCAAAGATTTGTCAATAAGATGTTCACCAACCTTATTGGAAGAATCATGGAAGTCTACGTAAATGATATGCTTGTAAAAATCTTAAGAGTAGGGGATCATGTTGAAAACCTTAATGAAACCTTCCAAATTCTAACAAAATACCGGATGAAGCTCCATCCTTTAAAGTGCACCTTTGGAGTATCATCAGGAAAGTTCTTGTGCTATATCGTTAACCAAAGAGGCATCGAAGCAAACCGTGAAAAAGGACAAAGCTTTGATGGAAATAAGGTCACCTCATAAGCCGAAGGAGGTGCAGTACCTCATGGAACAAGTAGCAACCTTGAACTGCTTTGTCTCCAAGGCAATAGATAAATCCCTACCTATCTTTAAAATCCTCAAAGGAGGAAACAAGTTTCAATGGATAGCAGAATGTGGGGCAACCTTACAGGAGCTGAAGAAGCACCTGGGGCAGGCTCCCCTCCTTTCAAAACTAAGTGACCACGAGTCATTACAGTTGTACGTGGCAGTAACTTCCTAGGCCATCAGCTTGATATCGATAAGAAAAGAGGATGGCCATCATTTACCTGTATACTACGTCAGTAAAGCACTTTTGGCCGCTGAATCTCGTTACCAAAACATGGAAAATTAGCCCTCTCTTTGGTAACGGCATCAAGAAAATTGTGGCCATATTTCCAACCAGATAGTATAAATGTGTTGACAAACTTCCACCTCAAGCAGGTGCTGCAAAAACCTGAAGCATTTGGAAGGTTGCTGAAGTGGGCTGTGGAACTCAGCGAGTTTGACCTTGTCTTTAAACTAAGGTCTGCCATCAAGGGTCAGGCACTTACAGACTTTGTGGCAGAATTCACTCCCATCCCAAAAATAGAAGCAGTGATGGAATCCGCCGAACCTCTAATTTGGAACCTATCAATTGATGGGTCCTCAGGAGAGTCAAGGTTAGGAGTGGGAGTTGTTCTGGTCAGCCCAGAGGGATATAAGATTAATTGCACTGTGAGATTTGGCTTCAAAGCCACCAACAATGCAGCAGAATATGAGGCCCTCATCCCTGGCTTAAGGTTAGCTAAAGAAATGCAAGTAAAAAGGTTGGTCATCAGCAGTGACTCCCAACTAATGGTAAGTCAGGTTCAGGTAATTTCTCAGCCAGAGATAAGTCTATGGAAGCATACTTGAAATTCGTTATGGAATTAATCCCATCCTTTGAGAGTTTTGAACTGGTGCAAATCCCATGTACTGAGAATGTCCATGTCGACGCACTATCTAAATTGGCAAGCAGTAAAGATTCTGAACTGCTCACATACATATCTGTAGAGTACCTTTTGGGACCTTCTATCATCGCTGGCGAGGCAGTTATGTAGATAGACACTCCAGCTTAGATGAAGCCAATAATATCTTTCATCAGAGAGCAGACCATATCTCCTCAAAAAGAGGAGGCTTAGAAGCTCAGAATAAGAGCTGTACACTTCGTCTTACAAGACGATGTAGTATACAAATGTGGATTTTCACTACCTTTACTTAGATGCATTGTAGGAGAACAATCAAATTACGTACTTCTGGAGATCCATGAAAGAGTATGTGGAAATGATAGAGAAGGATGGTCCCTAGCGTAAAAAGTACTAAAACATGGATATTACTAGCCCACCTTGAAAAATGATGCGCAACAATTCATTAGAAAATGTGACAAAGGCCAACGCTTCGCTACCATTCAAAGACAGCCTTCTTAAGAATTGAATGTTGTATCTAGTCCTTAGCAGTTTGTGAAATGGGGAATCAATCTTATAGGACCTCTTCTTAAAGGAAGAGAAAACTCTAGCTTTGCAATTGTCGCCATTGATTACTTCACCAAATGGGTAGAGACTGAACCGCTCGCCAAAATCACGAAGGCCAACACCTCCAAATTTTTATGGAAGAACATCATCTGCAGGTTCAGAATTCTCCATTCAATTGTATAAGACAGTGGCAGATAGTTTGATAATAAGAAGGTTAGAAACATGTGTGAGGAGTTCGGAATCAAGAACATTTCTCCTCCCCACATCACCCCCGAGCAAATGGGCAAGTTGAAGCTGTTAACAAGACGATCAAATACATGCTGAAAAGGAAATTAGATGATTCTAAGGGGGCGTAGGTCGATGAACTACCCTAGGTACTTTGGGCTATTAGAACAACAAGCTGAACTGCTACAAGGGAAACCCCATTCTCCATGGCCTATGGTGCCAAGGCAATGAGCCCCGTTAAAGTGGGTCTGCCATCTCCTCGACAAATGCATTTCAATGAAATAACTAATGAGGAAATGAGGAGATGTGATCTCGACCTCCTTGAAAACATTAGGGACAGTTCTCAAGCAAAAATGGTCTTGTATCAAAGAAAAATAACTAGGTATTACAATTCAAAAGTGAAAAAAAAAATTATTTCATTTGAAAGAATTAGTGCTTCGAAGGGTGTTCCCATCCTCCAAAGAGCAGGGCTCAGGAACCTTAGGTCCAAATTGGGAAGGCCCCTATCGAGTATATGAAGAGGTTCGACTCAGGACCTACAGAATTATGAACATGGATGGAAGGATACAACCTCATCCATGGAATGTAGAACATCTGCGCAAGCATTACCAATAGTGTAAAACACCTTGTGTGTAAAATATTTGGAAATTCTATTATGCTTGATGGGATACACGAATTATATAACTCCAATTCCATTATTTGTTCCAAGTTATTAAAACTTCAATGATCATAAGTATGATATAGTCAAGCTTCCGAAGTAGTTGCACCAACTGACATTATTAGTAAGTTGGTGCTAACTATTTAACGTTGTGATCAAGACATAAATGATTCGAATACTCATTGGTAAGCACCTTGAAGTTGAGAAGAGGTAGTAAAAGTACAAGAAGAAAATGAGCACGAGTATTAAGAAAAAGAACTTCATTCATAAATAGATTTTTTTTTCAATTGGTATTAAGTACAAATAAAGGACTTTACCTTAAGGGGATGGGGGTTCAGAAACCACAAAGGGCACGATTACATTGGAGGCCACTTCTTCAGCAGTAGCTTCTTTAGCTACATCTTCATCGAGTTCAATTACTTGGGCCCTATCCGCTGGAGTTTGAGGTTCAGACTCCTCTACCCCGTCTTCAAGAAACTCGGCTTTCAAATCAGAAGTGTTGGTGCCTTGAGTGTTTACCTCCAACCACTCAAAAATCTCAATGTAAGCATACCTCCTCCAATACTTCCCAAAACTTTGATACACTTCGGTTAGGTGGAAGTTGGCCAGGAAGGTCTTCCCAGCATTTTTGCTGGCAAACTCAGCATCACTTTTGACACTCTCCACTTATTCAAAGTAGCCAGCCACTTGGGAGGTCAGCTCCTCCACCTGCCCGTTTAGAGCAACATTCTCTTCATTTGCTTTTCCCAAGGCCTTAGCTGCCAGTTTTTGGTGGGCATCAGAAGTCTCCACCCACTTCTTTAAGGAGGCCACCTCGCTTTGAGATAGATGCATCTCCTTCTTCAAAGTTTAAATTCTGCTAAGGTAGAAGTGAGTTTCACTAACTCTTCTTCGCTCTTGTTCTTTAAGACCTCCACCTACTCCTTGGATTTACTAGCAGCCTCCTCAGCCTGAGAGGATTTTTTCATGAACCCCCATTCTTATTCTAAAGGTTTTTAAAAAGGGCTTCAGCCTCTATGGCCATTCCAAAGGCCCTCCTCGCCTAGGCCACCATAGTGGCAACGACATTGACGACGTCCCTCTTTTTGACAAAGGACTGCCATTTCTCCATCCAATACTTATGAAAGGTCGTCGTAGCCATTTGGACTTCGAGAGGAAGGAGGGCAAGAGCCTCAGATTTGAGCTCGTCTTTCTTTGTAGCTAGGGTAGCCCTGGACTTCGAGCTTCCGAAGTGGTGGAATCACTTGAAGTCTGGGCCTTTTTGGCAGAATCTTGCCTCTGAGGCTCCACAACACTAGGCCTCTTCTGCCCCCCCAGAGGCTGCAACCATTGAGCTGCCCAAAAGTTTTTTCCCCACTGGGACCTCAGAGTGGGAGAGGGACGTCTCTCAAACCACCAGCCTCTACTGGGGGTCGAGATTCTGAACACTTTTTAGGTTCCTCCTCTATGAACTTTTTACCCATGTCTGGCACAGGGGTCATCCCTCCTCCTGAGAGACAACCTCCTTACTAACCCTCTCTATTTTGTCCCTCGACTGCTGTCTTCCAGCAGATGAGGGCTTCATCCCCTTCCTAGTGGTGGACGTAGCAGGAAGGATTGTGGCCATATCAAGCATAAGATGCCTCATTTTATTGAAGTTTTCTACAAATGAAAGTGAACAAGGTCAATAGAATTCTACGAAAAAGATATCAAGAAAAATGTCTAAGTGTGAGAACGTATTACCCATCCTCGCCATTAATTCGAAGTCTTAAAAAAAAAAAACAGGTCGACTGTATTAAGTGACTGAAATCACGAGTGGACGAGGATTTCTTGTAGACCTCAGACATAGTGTCCCAGTCACACTCTGTGAACCCGAACCTTTCAACCGGCCCTGTAAAACAAACACAAAAGGGTAAGTATCAGACCTTGTCAATTCAGAAATCAAGAAAGCAAGAGATGCACTCACAGGCATCAGAATATGAGGTTGTGACTTTGACATGGGGGACAAGGTCACCCTCACATTCTCGCCACTTCCCCCTAACCCAAAACCAGGTCTTCTTCCACCTTTTGATGGAAGTAGGTACACCTACGATGAAAGGGGAGTACGACCCCCAAGTACACAACGAATACCACCCCCTAGAATCCCATTTTCCTAAGGACCAAGGCTGATAAACTATTTGGAAGACGTGACGGGACATGTCCTCACCTAAAGAGGCTTTCTTCCAAAGGAAATAAGAACCAACTAATTGGGCCCAGGCATTAGGGACGAACTGGGTAGGGGCCAGCCCGTACAAATAGAATCTCTCTTAATTTCGTAGGGACCATTTTTTACCTAATTTCGCCTTATATATTACAAGACATGGGCAGCCATTGCAGCATCTCTCTTACCTCTCAACTCACATTCATATCATAAAATTTATAAAAGACGAGGAGTTAAATCAATATCCATTGGAGAGGAGAACAAATCTAGCACGTAGATTGAATAGAAAACATCAAGAACTTGATGAATCAAAACTTGGGGTTGAAAAACAATAACAAGAATTAGATCGTGACAACTCTTTCTCGGAATTATAAAGTCCTAGTAATGCTTTTCCATTCTTCTAGTTGTTTTATCTTCTAAAACGTGTTTAGCTAGATTTGTTTTTTGTATTGGATGAAAATGAACATTATTATTTATTTATTTTAATTAAATACTAGTAGTTTAGTATTTATTTATTTATTTATGTTTTTTTTGCATTTCTTGATAAATTTTGCATGTTTTGAACTCGGCAAAATTAACATATGTGAAACACGTGCTAGGAATAACGTTTATTAGATGTGCAATTATATTGATAATCTAAAATTTAGTGCATTCTAATCATTCAAACTAGTTAGGGTTATATAGATTTGGGTTGTGATTAAGATATTATTAATTTGTCTTGAAAATTATATATCATAACTTTATTGATTGTCAAGAACGTATGAACGAAACTAAATTACATAAATGAGAATTCAAATAGATAGCAATGGGTGGACTCTAAATCAAATATAATCATCCATAATTTAATAAAAACCAAACTTTTATAGATTAATTTAGAATAATCAACATCAAAAACTCTTTTTTGTGTTACATATTTCGAATTCAAATATTTTCTATTAATCTGGTAACTTTGTCTTGCAATTAAAGAGAGATAAAAGAAGACATAAAATGGTGTAAAATTTATATGTGAAAATACACCAAATTGGAAAGGATCTAAAATCATTATTTTGGCACGAAAACTCACAAAATTATTCACTTAAACTATGGATAATAATCCCCTTCCATTTGTAATCGGGATTGAGACTATTGAAGAACAAGAAAATGTAAATTATAGAGCTTTGAAATGCAAGGTGATGCAACCGCACAAAGATCTTGAAATTCATCATTTCAAGTAAAAAACTTGACTTAAAAATCATGTTAAAGAATATTGTGAATTCTTATTGGTATAAGAGCCTTAAAGATTTTTTTTCTTACATATATCTTGTTATAAATGAAATTAAAGTGATAAAAAATGCATGTATATCATTTTTCCTTCAACTTGAGCTCATTTACCGACGAGTTATGATATACTCCACAAAAATTCATGACATTTATACCATATTTTTTGTTAGCATATAGAACATATTTGCAAAATTTCACGTCGCTAAGATTTGTATTTTGAGAGAAAAATTGAACCCTAGTTATAAAAATCAAAATTTCATTACATCATAACTTCTTGTACGTTGTCTTTCATACTTCCCATTTGGTATGGTTGGATAGATGTTCTTGACACCTTTTCAACGGTACAAAGATCATTAATTTTGGTCTTATAATGAATAAGTTATAGCCTTCCAAAGTTAGGACAAAGATCATTGATTTTTTGCATGAAATTGGAAGATAAACAGTACTATTTATTCCTAATCCTCCCTTGGTCAGATTTTTTGGTGTTTCAAAGACAATCTTAAAAATTGATGTTGTAAAATCCAACTACACAGATCAAGTGAGAACATCAAAATTAGTTGGAATGACCAATCCAAAATTTTTTTGAGGTTGGATGGGGGCGCGTCATAAAAAAAAAAGCAACTTGGTCCCTGAAATATTCTTGATTTTTCTGTATAATTAAATAAATTTTAAGATAGTTCAAAATATTTCTTTCTTTTAATGTTTATGATGAATCTGTAAAAAGCATTAATTTTTTTTTAAGAATTTTGATTAAATTATGATTTTTTATAAAATCAAGAATATTTATTAAATAGTATTTTGCCTAGTAGGAGTTAATTTTTGAAATACTCTCGATTTTTTGAAAAAATGGAAAATACTCCGAAAGTATTTAGAATAACGTTTTTATATACTTCCATGTGTTGTGTAGGTCCTAATTAGGTTATATGACTCATTGTGACTGGTTTCTAATTTTTGTGGTTGATGAGATATGGTTGAATCTATGCACACTTTTAACATTCTTAAAGAGAGGCTGAAAAAGCATAAGTTATGGAATTTGTTGAAAGCTATGTGTTTATCGAAATTAATAAATGGATCTGGAATATAACCTAATGGAACACTTGAATATTTTTGGGACATAATTTTTTGTGATAAGCATAATATGAGACTTTCATTTCTTAAGGAAAAAATAGGAAATTCTCTCTTTCTAAGAGATTTAACTCAAATGCTACTTCCCATTTGTTAGGACTGTATTACAACATAGATTAAAGTGAGGTTGAAAATTTTATTATGCAACAAAGATTAAAGTGAGATTGAGAATATGTATAATAAAATTTAATTGGTGTAAGTTTTATTATTTGATTATAATTGGAATTATTCTTTTGAAAGAATTAGTTTGTGAAATCATGATACATGTCATAATTAGCTAAGTGCGCATATTTCTGTTTTTTATTGCACATTGTGGAATTACCTCATAGAATTACATTATATTTGTTAATTCGTGAATTATTATGAATACTAAGGTTAGTAGAATTAGTGAAATTCTTTCTTAGACATGTTGATTATCAGTTTGGTGATAGTCAAATTTAGAGAAAATCTCAAATAAAACTATTTGTTTTAGAACCCAAGAAATATTATGTTATGAAATTAAGTTTATGATATGAAACAATAGAATTGCGGATGATGATTGGGAATATAGTGAGCTTTCAATTATGTGTCTAATGTTGAACTATTGTATATGTTAATTTACGTTAATGCAAAATAGTATATGTGCATAAATAGTCAATGATTACGAATAAAATGTCTCTAAAATCTGATAGAACATACCATCAAAATCTATAATTGTTGACCTAATAAAGATGATAAATTAAATGTGATAACATTTGGCATGATAAGATTTTGGATATGCTAGAAGAACATGATGCTTCATAGAGCATCAACCATGCAATAGAAGACCTGATGTAGGATCACACTACTCTTGAGAATAAAGATCAAGAAATTTGTTAAGTACGTGAACAGATAGATTCTAGTACTTGAGCATTTAGATTGTTAAGTTAAGTTATAGATGATCTTATTCTCGAATGTGATTGAGCTGCATAATGCTGACATTTTTAGTTGGTCACTTTTTTAAGATGAGTAGTAAATTCAAACTCGTCTCTTTTCGATAGTTGTGAACTTTGAAGGTCAATGTGACTTACAAATTGAAGTTTCGATTTTCTCTATTAACACTACCCACTGTGTGAGTTAAAGTATGTGTGACTTGATGTTGCTAAATCTCGAGGACATGCTTGTGTNTCTTTTCGATAGTTGTGAACTTTGAAGGTCAATGTGACTTACAAATTGAAGCGTTAATTTCCTATATTAACACTACTTGTAGTATGAGTTAAAAGACATGCGAATTGATATTACTTAGTCTCGAGGACATGCTTGTGTATCGTTGTTCTAGTTCGTATAAGACTTTTTATCTTAAGTATTGAGTGAGCTAGAATAAATACGGGATATGTGAGGATATTGGAAAGGGATCAAGAACAACATATCAAATAGTAAGTAAAATAAATTGGTTTTGTAGACAATTACTATTATAAAGGTTCAAGTGTGCCAACCATAAGGTTTTGAATCACTTAGCTCAAAAGTGTTTAAGCTAAATGATATTGCACTTGAATATATTCTTCTTAGTGTTGTTTTCGTGTCAAACACTATATATATTGGATCTTATC
>CAIGRP010070984.1:0-24108 GCA_903798385.1 Fraxinus cuspidata | reverse complement strand
AAACTCCAATGGTTATTGCCATTGTATTAATGAACATATTTAATTCGTAATTATTTGGGTTAAGTCTATATAAAGTTTCGATTTTTCACTGTTCTAGATATGAAGAAACAGTTTGCATTATAGTTTCAAAACATACGAAATTTTCCTATGTCTGCATACGTATTTTACCATATGTCAAGGTCTTGGTGATGATATTGTTCAGATACTAAATTAGTTTCGTCGGAGTAGAATCTGTAGTGCTCGGACTCTACTCTTTTACCGTTGTATCTTGAGAAACAGACGTTCAAGTTAAATCTCAAGTACCTATGGTGAGAGGTCGAATTTGTTTTAAGAAAACTGTGTTCACACAGGCCTTGGGTTTTAAAGTCCAATTGAATTATTTATTCTCTATTTAGATTATTTGTTCACAAATATTTTTTATAACAAAAATTTAAAAATTCTAAATAAATTCACACTACAAAAAAAAATCGAATTTAGGAGACTACACTCATTATATTCTTGACAAATGGCATCTGACACTCAATGAAGTACAAGTCTAAATTCTCACTACATATTCATACTTTTTCTTGCGAAATACAAAATTGATGCTCACCTTAAAAAATATAAACGGATAGAAGCACGATAAACATAAGCAAATGATATATATCCATCAATCTAAAACTAAAAAAATGCTCAAGAATTTTATTACCATTTGTTTCAAACTAAAAGTTTTGGGCAAAAAAGGCAACCGAAAATACTTTATCACACGTCACTATTCTCAAAATATTATCTAGTGTGGGCATCAATATTTTATTCCAACACATTCTACCATGAATGAGGAATCCACCTACAGTGAAAAAACGACTAGAAATTTCAAGGGTAAAAAAATTTGATTTCTTTCACGTCCATATTCGATTTAACTTCGATAATCTACATATAATCTTATTATTTATAAATTAATAAGTTCTTATAAATATTTTTTTTTTGTAAGGTTAAATATAAATTAAGTTACTTATTTTGTTAGTAACATCAATTTCATGGTCAAAATAAGTAAATTTATTTCTCATAAGCATGAATAAGTTATATATGANTATAAATATTTTTTTTTTGTAAGGTTAAATATAAATTAAGTTACTTATTTTGTTAGTAACATCAATTTCATGGTCAAAATAAGTAAATTTATTTCTCATAAGCATGAATAAGTTATATATGAAAATATTTTTAAAACTAAAATATTTATTTACTTTAAGCTTAATCAATTATTTATTATAAAAAATAAGTAATTTATTTTAATTCTAATCAATACAATTTTGTTTATTATAAAAGTTTATATATTTATAAGTAAAATATGCATTAAATAAAAATCTAATTTGTTAATAAATTTTTTCACATTTTATTAATATCATGAAAGAATATTTGGATAATTGGGCTTGGGCTGGGATGAATATGAAGCTGGGCTAATATAGAAATTTGGGCCAATTTAACTATAATATTCCTCCTCTCTTACCTTGTGGGTTGGGGCAGGGCTATCGAGATTACAAATAAACTGGCCTACCACAATTTTCTAGATCATTGTGGATGAGTAGGCCTTTTTGTTGAAGTGTTCTAAAATTGCTTACGCAATTTTGATTTATCGGTAAATGTAAATTACTATAGATCAAAACACATGTATAAGTACACTGAACATATCCATGCAAACAAGAAATAAGTGAAATACAATTACTTCGGGTTTACCCGGACTAACAAAAAGATACAAAGTAAACATAACATTGTACACGTGTGTTTTAATTCGTGTGACTATGCTATTTACTTGTGAATTAAGTTCCTCCAAAACCTTTCTATTATGTCTCGTCCAAATATGCTAAGTGGTATTAGCAAGCGCAATTCTTTTAGATTTACTTTGACAAGATGTCCCTCGAACCTCTTTTTTGATACACTTCAAAGCACTCGGAATTGTAGTCATCGATCTCCTAATCCCCATCCAAGCTTTAATCTTCATCCATATGATATAGGTGAATGAGCATTGGAAAAATAAATATTGTCCAGTTTCCAAATATGACCCATAAAAAATACAATTCTTGTCAATATTAAAATACGACAACCTATCCTTAGTAGCTTCAACTTGGCACCCAACCATAAGATAAAAACATGTTTTGGAGTGATAAGAGATCTCCAAACCTCCCTCGTCCAGACCCTCTTCTCTCCCTTCCGTCGAAAGTGCTCATAGACAGTCGAGACGCAAAACTGCCCAGCACTATTCCAGTTTGACAGCATGTTCCCGGTAGCTTGGACAGTTCGGCCATTTCCAACAATAATGTCCCTGATTTTAAACATTCTTTTGAGCAACGGAGAATTACTTTTCTTTGCAGTGCACTCCAAAATGTCCTTCCCTTGAAAATATACTTGATTAACCCATTTAACCCATAGTGTGTCCTTAGCATGAATATTCCAAAGGGCTTTGGCTAGAAGAGTGGCATTCCAACTTTTGATCTCTCTAAAACCAAGGCCTCCCTCCTCCTTTGGTAAGCAAATGGTACTCCACGCAACCAACGGTTTTTTAGTACCCCAAAGAAAATTTTTGCAAAGCTTAATAATCCTCAAGGCTACTGCAGATGGAATGGGGAATATAGAGAGCCAAAAACACACCACCTTGTAGTACGGCTCTAACAAGTTCCGCCCCTACCTGGAGAAGATAGTGAAGATCTTGTCCAAGCACAAATGTAAGCTGAAAATTTATCAAGGAGCACTTCATATGAGCTGATTTTCAGTTTCTCGGTCGCAAGCGGAATTCCCAAATATCGAAATGGCATAGAACCCTTCAGAGTGTTGGTCATTGCAACGATATCCTCTAATTCTTGCCCATGAATACCCGCCATATACAAGCTTGATTTGCTAGCATTCATTCTAAGTCCCGACACATCTCCAAATTTAGAAAGACAAATCATCAAAATCCTGACCAATTTTTATCCACGTGCAAGTAACAATAGAGTAAATTGCATAATATGTTCACGCAATGTCAAAGCAAGTAGTATGTTAAGGCACTTGAGAAGCACAATTACTCTGCCTCGTGTGTCTTGTGTGAACATAGGGACAAAACATCCCACCAAATTTTCTAGATCACTGTGGATGAGTGGGCCTTCTCGTTGAAGTGCTCTAAAATTGTCTATCCCAGGATCAAATCTATCTTTATCCACAAGTAACAATAGAGTAAATTGACCCCATTCTTCACAATGCACATCATTATTTTAACAGTCGATAACAAATAGTATCATTAGAACACAGTATAAATACAAAAGAACAGGAGGGATGAAAGATAACAAGGATTCTGCATAATGCAAAAAAATATATATATATATTCTACATTTCTTTATTTTGAGGATTAGCTGCAAATACAAATACTATAGCTTGGCAAATACAGGTTTTTTCTTCTGGCGCTGAGCTGATATTGCTTCGTTTAGATCATCAGATAGAAGGACACCCGAGTTCCATGTGGCAACATAATCCAGACCTTGATCCACTGTCAAATCCCTACTACGTATCAACACTCTCTTTGTACCAATGACAGCAAGGGGAGACTTCGCAGCAATTCCTGCCATAGTCAAACACAAAATTCATCATGATATGAATGCTTGCCATTTTTTATTTTTATTTTTTTTCCTGTGCATCGACTTCTACATTCAAAGTAGATTAAGTGGTAAACTACTTTCGAAAACCAAAAAGATCCCAATTTCTTCGTTCTCCAACATTTAATTATGAAGATAGAGTAAATTATAGAACATAAAAAACTGAATGAATACAAGGCATATGACGCTGAATCATTGGTCAAGTTCATAAAGCAACCATTTTGACAGCACTGCGCACACACACACACACATAAAACAAAAAGAAGAAAAATTAAAGTCTGCAAGGAAATTTTTCTACCTTGAGCAGCATGATCCGTGTGCCCCCACCCCCAAAACACACATTGTGTAGCATAATAGCAAAATTATATTAATGTATGTCCAAATACACAAAACATAATAGCAAAACTGTGAATTTCAAATATATTAGTCTTAGAGTGTCAAACATGGTTATTAAATTGAGCACCCCACATTTAATCAATAAGTGTTTATTCTCTTCTACAATTAAAAACTGGTATACTTCTATAGACACTCTACAGGCACTCTTAACCCTTTTCTTCTTTTTGGATGACCTCACATTTTATGCGAGCCTCAGACTCACACCCTTGTCACAAGCCTGTGACTTGGACATTACCAATTGGGTCCTGTTGGCATAGAAAAATATTTCTTCAAGTAAAATGAAAAGAATATGCATGACAATAGACAGGCATAATAGATTCTTAGAAGACTTGTCAAAAAGATTAAAGTCGCCAACAAACAAATAGTGCATTGGTAATAATGGAAATTTTTTTTGAGAATTTATCTATTAATATTAATTGGAAAAAAAATTGATAGAGATGTTAGTTATTAGAAGACACGGCTTACTGTCTGACTTTCATATTACCATGGAGGAGTCAGTAAGTCCAAAGTTTGAATTAGCAATTATTCGATCCTGGACTTTTCCAATACAACCAAATATGCAAAAGTAGTTGACAATCTCAATTCAACTTGTTAACAAAGTAAATTTCCTGATGTAGAGGGAATAGGAATATGCCATGATAAAGACTTATCTAGGATATTTTGGCGACTTTCCGAAAGGATCAAGCTCAACAATGAACATCCTAAATACTTTCCCAAATTCTTTTGCAAGAACCCCTCATTTCATGAGAGTCTGTTAGCTACACAACCTTTTCCAGCTCACCAAAACAAGGAAAGGGGAAAAATGCTACTTCATTTATGGGGTATCAGATATCTTTCTTCAGCAATGATATGAAGGTTAGTTGCGCCAAAATTACCAGAGGATTGAAGAATCAGTCTAATATTTTATGGCCACATCAGCAACATAAAATATAGGTTCACTTAACATCAAACAAAGCAACCTGTAATGGCACTTGAGATGTCTCTCACACCCATTCCCAAGCCATTAAACAACAAAGCAAGCAAGCAGTGTGGTAATATACACCAGCAAGGTATTTATATGTATTAAGCAACACAGTTCTCTAGTTTAGAATGTCTTAGACACAGAAGCAGCTACATTCAAGTTGCTCAGCTATATCACATAGTGACATACATATTGGGTGGCTTTGTCGTTCAAAACATTAACTTCTTTCTAATGAATTGCAATATTCCAAATACTAGTCTAAGCAACTAAAAAACATGATATGAATTATAAAACAATGAAAGATGCATTTTTAATTGAAAGATGCATCACGTTGTCTAAAAGAAGAGAATGGCAAGTAATTACAGCAAATTTTTTTAGCATTGAGGTACAGTTGCAAACCTTAATTAAGAAAATATTATGAATATTAAATTTTGTACATGAATTGAGACTTGTGTGAACAACTAGATGATAAAATTCCAAGGCTCATAGTCAACATAATCTAATACATTATTCTCCATCAGTATTCAAGCGCAAGCTTGATATGCATTCTTTTTTATATGATGTATCTTTTCATTTTATTAACAGAATTATCAGATAATTTTAATGGAAACAGAGGTTTCAAGGATGTAATCACAGAGATTCATCGAAATGCCAAGCTTTAATTCAACATGGCAGAAGACCTTGGCTGCTACAAGCCATAACAAAATCAAGTCAAAATCCATTCACAAAATCCTAAAGACGGCCAAATCAATTTTGTTCTTGGAAATTCAGTAAAGAACTAATTACATTATCTTCTACTTCATCCATCCATATTGCAACAAAATAATATTATGCCATATTAGCAGAGTTATAAAAAGACAACATTACCCTCAGCAATTGCCGCAACTCCATCCTCCATAGCTTTCTTGGAATCGAAAACCTGAGTTACCAAACCCAACTGCTTGGCCTCTAAACCCGAAAACCTCCGAGCCGTCAAAGACAACTCAATTGCGTTCCCGAACCCAACAATAGACGGAAGCCGCTGGAGCGACCCGAGATCAGCCGTGATCGCCAAGTCCACTTCTTTAACAGAAAAAAACGCATTATCGGTGCAATACCTTATATCACACGCCGTAACTATATCAACCCCTCCTCCAATGCACGCCCCATGAACAATAGCGATAACCGGCTTTCTGCAGTCCTCAATCGCCGTAATTGAGCGTTGCATGACCTTTATCTCCCGCCGGAGCTTCTCTCCAGTGCGTCCGGCGTCGTTGGAGACGGTATCACTGGACATGGAGTTAACAGTTTGGAGGTCGATGCCGGAGCAAAAGTGGGGACCTGCGCCAGCGAGAATGATGACGGCGACGTTAGGATTTTGGTCGAGAGAGGATAGAGCTTCCGGGAACTCGAGGAAGAAGTCAAGTGAGAGGGCGTTGCCCCGTGAGGGGCGATTGAGATAGACGTAGAAAACTCGTGAGTTTGGGGATTTTTGCTTGATTTCGAGGGATTCGTATTTTCCTTCCATTTTCTTTTCTTGGGATAATGGTTTTCCAGTGAAGGGAGAGAATAATGACTTGGAGCCGGAGGAGATCGAAGGTGTGGCCCAACTCTTACCTATATTTTTGGATTGGCCCAAATCTACCTATATGTTGATATAATCGATGAAAAAACATTTTTCACACAATTTTTTTTTTTTTAAATTTTGTATGAATTTAATTCACTTATTAAAAAAATAAAATTCTCGAATGATTTGTAAACATGGCCTAGACTAGAGAATGGGATTAAGAAATAATTTTGTCAAAAAGGTCCTACCGGGAGTCGAACCCAGGTCGCTGGATTCAAAGTCCAGAGTGCTAACCACTACACCATAGAACCCGATTTATACTATTCTTTTCCTTTTTCTTACAAGATTACACTCGTTCAACAATCTCTACCCTATCTTCCGACTCTTTTTGCTTCAATGCACCAGACCTTGCATTCTTCAGAACAACCAATCTTAGAATATTTTTGGCTAACATTTTTTCTCTACATATTTCGAACGACTCCACAAATACAATTCATCTTCCACTAATTTTTATTTATAATTTAAATCATTTGTAAACATAATATTAGTTACAATAGAAATTTTGTTGTTACAAAAATTTACTTGAAAACAAGTTCAACTTACTTTTAAATTTATTAAAATACAAGCGTATTTCATTTTAATAGATTAAGCTTTGTTGTTGTAATAACAATTCCTGATAGTTTTATCCCGTGTTATTAAGCATTTCTATGGTAATTTATTAAAATACGATTGTCTTTCATTTTTAATAGATTAAGCTTCTTTATTTTAATAACAATTCCTGATAGTTTTATCTTACGTTATTAAGCATTTTTACTGTATTTATGTATATACACACACAATCATCTATGCCTACTAGTTTTCTTTACTATGGATTAGGATCTACGACGCATAGAATTAAGCACTTGTTTGATCATTATTTTTTCAAAATATATTTTTTTCTCTCTTAATTTTTTACTACGCATTTTGCAATAAAATAATGTTACATGCAACCCAAAAGTTTTTCCTTCATTTTTTACCATACATTCAGCATCGATCGACTGTTCCAAAATGCATTCTACACAAAAAAAATGGTGCTCAAACAATTAAAAAAATATATGATAAAATTTGTCAAAATTATTTAGCCCCTCTTTGACAACTATTATTTGAAAGAACAATATTTTAAATAGGGATTCTTATAAGAATGTATGGTTAAAAAATAAGGAAAATTTTTAAAATTTAAGTACAAAATATTTTATTGTGTGAATATTTAGTTAAAAATGTGTATTTAAAGAAAAAAAAAAGAATTTTTAAATAATCAAAAAAATAGGACTAAATTTTGTCATCACTTGAATAAATCACCCTGAAAGACACCTCCGAACTTTATTGAAATAGACAAATTTGACAATCAATAATAAGGTGTGATCTTTTGATCCTCGAAGATCCCAAAAATTAATTAAAGTAAAAACGGTTGTCCGTTTCTACCATGATTCAACAAAATAAATGACCTTGGAATTGGGTATTAGCTGTGCTCTACAATCACCTAATAATTGTCTAAATTATTGTGTAATTAAATTTGATATTTACTTTTCTGGAGTCATATCTATATGACTAGTACAGAGAAATTTTTTTTCTTTGGATAAGGATAACTAGTACAGAGAATTTTTTTTTCCTTTGGATAAGGATAACTATTGTATACAGGGGCGGATCCAGGACCGAATCCGCCCCTGACCGTACCATGCATAAATTATGGAGATCTCTTGCATTCTGCCAAGATACTCATCCTCGAATTACAACTTAGAACATACTGTTCGAATGAAAAATATGACCGTGGTTAAGTTAAAAAGTTATTAATGCTTGAAGGATGCGCATACACTTGTTCAACATAGTCGACTGTATAGTACAATAATAAACAATATTAACGATAGTGAAAATATTTGTGCGAATTCAATGATGTGAAAACTCGAGGGTTTGTCCGCATAAGGTATGTCAAAGCTTAAGAAAGTATAATCAATGAACAACAGATGAATATTCATGCACCATCTCTGGTAGGTCCTTAGAAAAATGTTATCGATTAAAGAATATAAAATGTCCCTGCTTTTTCAGGATAAGAAGGGAATAGTAAACATGTATGTGTTTAGAGTAATGTCAATTAGCACTACTGATTTTAAAACAGTAGTTTATGTGGCACTAATGTGATATTAAGTGAGAGATGTAATTAAATTAATCATTTTATTTTATTTTTAATTGAGTCAATAACTTAATGTTACATAGACCAATGTCCTAGAGTCACCGGTGTTGATAGCATTATTTTTGTTTTTAACACTTGAACTAAAAGTATGGTTTATTAATAGGATAATGTATTTGTATTCTCTAAATATTGTATTTTAAAGTCTACACGACATCTATTTTTTTCCTTTAGAACCTTATCCTACACAGTTTCATTTATGGTGTGTTTGATTGCAAGTATGAAACTTATATGAAAAGAAAATAAGTTCTAAACAATCAGTTTCATTTAGGATATGTTTAATTGCAAACATGGAACTTGTATGGAAAGAAAATAAGTATTTGGATGAAAATTATTAATTAAATGTATGTGATTTGTTTAATATTCAACTTAAAAAATGTTAGAAGTGAATTGTCTGAAAAATAAAAATATACACCTCCCTAAAAAAAAGTTTTTCTTGTTTTTTAATAAAATATGGCCATGTGACTAACTTCTGGAAAATGTTTTCCATGGAAAAAATGTCAATCAAACACCCCAAAAGTAGAAACTTGGATTAAAAAATGACATTTTTTGTGAAAAATAAAGTAATCAAATACACTCTTAATTATTGTTTGGGAGAGGTTATTTGTAGTGAAAAAATAATTTTTTTTGAGTATGTATGGTTAAAAAGTACAGAAAAATTATGAATTTACGTACAAAATTATTTTATTAGAAAATATGATGTTAAAAAAGAGTTTGAAAAAAAATAATTTTAAAACGAATAGTGATGGAACTTAACCTCAAGACATTTGACATCTCTAATACCACTTTGAATATATAATTTAAAAGTAAATTTTAAGTAAGAACAAATGTACATTATTAAAATATTATTTTTAACCATCTCGTGCCTATGTTCAGTCGATATGACGTTGGAATAGTCCACACCATGCTCCCAAGAAATCTCGAAAGAAAGAAAAATAAAAACTAACTAAAATTTTACCTATCATACTTTTGAGTACGGCCTATCAGACATACTCTTAGCCTTGTTTGACAATCATAAATACGATAAAATAGAGTTTTGAATAGTAATTTTTTGGAGAATATATGGTTAAAAAGTAGGAAAATTTTTTGAATGTATGTGTAGAATATTTTATTGTGAGAATGTATGGTTGAAAATAAGTATGTAGAAATTTTTTTTTTTTAATTAAAAATTGTCAAACATGGCTTTAATAATCTTATCGAAAACTTATTTCAGCATCAGTAAATGCTCCGTGACAGTGGCCTGTACTCACGAGAATGAGGAGATAATAGTCACCATAAAGAAAAAGCAAGGTACAGAAAGTCAGCAACAAAACAAAGTTCTTAACTAATACATCAGATAAATTCCAAATTCCGACTATTGAACCTTCTATGCCATGCTCCAAAAAGAAAAGGCCACAGACCCTTCTGATTAAATCCTATTACCCGTGAATAAAATAGTTTCCTTTTGGCTCTATCCACTCCAAACTCACCACACAATACGCCAAAAAAATTGCCTTCACATGCATTTGTTTTGTATAAATTCTTATAGGGATATACCAAATTCTGATTGCAGTTAGCATTTAGTAATAACACCAACCACTCACGGATTCATTATTATGCATATACAACCCAATCCTCAAGCTATATAGTACAGTTTCTTGTGTAGAACCTTGTCCTCTCTATACTTCTACCATGGATCCAGTTTTTATCTTTCTTCTTGCAACTTTATTCACTTCTCCTTATCTTATACGAGCCGAGCCTCAAAATCCAACCTCACATATTACTGTAATAGGTTCTGTATATTGCGACGTATGTTATGACAACACATTTAGTAAATATAGCTACTTCTTGCCAGGTAAGAAACACTAACTTTCTAGGCATGTTTGATGTACAATATTAGACAGTACAACCTCACCAAATAAGCTAATACAAAATATATTTCATATTAATTGGTGTGGTTATTGACTGTGCTTATCAGGTGTGGATGTTCGTGTGCAGTGCAAATTCAAGGCAAAATCACCAGGAACTACAGAACAAATTGCTTTCTCAGTTAACAGAACCACAAATAAATTTGGAGCGTACAAGTTGGATATACCGTCTGTTGATGGTGTTGATTGTGCTGAAGAGGGGTCGATTCAAACATTCTGTCAAGCAAGCTTGATAGGAAGCTCGATCTCTGCTTGTAATGTTCCGGGTTTAAAAAGTATGTCTACTGAAATAACAGTTGAATCAAGACAGAAAAATGTGTGCATTTACACATTAGGTGCGTTGAGTTATACACCAAGGACAAGAAATGTCACCTTGTGTGGGAATCATAAAATGGACACTTCAGATTCTTTCAATTCTTCCAAGTTTTTCCTTCCATTAATACCTCCCTACAGTTTCGTTTGGCCTCCGTTTCCTCAATTTCCTCCGCTACCTCAGCTGCCTCCACTGCCTCAATTTCCACCGCTTCCTCAGCTGCCACCACTGCCTCAATTTCCACCGCTGCCTCAATTGCCACCTTTCACGTCATTGCCATTTCCAAAACCACCGTCTTTGCCTTTTCCATTCCCTCCTCTTCCTCCTTTCACCCCAACACCGACACAGCGTTCTCCACCCCCTCCTCCTGCGTTTAACTTAGGCGACCCGAGAACTTGGATCCCCAATAATCCTTTACTTTCACCCCCTCCTCCAAAATTTAATCTTGGAGATCCAAGAACTTGGATACCTAAAAATCCTCTATTATCATCTCCTCCACCACCAACCTTTAATTTCCAAGATCCAAGAACCTGGTTACCACATATCCCCACTTCGCCCCCCACAAATCCAAATAGCCATATCCCATAGTGTGATCTCACTAATTAAATTTTCCATTTATCTCTGTCCGTATCTCGTGTCAGTTATTATCTGCAAAACAAAGAAACAAAGTAGACAGTAATTTTCGATTTGTCTTTTCATTTTTATTCATCAGAAAACATATGAACAGCATACATCATGTCTCACTCTATTCTTGCACAGAAATCAGATTTGATCCCTCCAGTATTTCGGGATAACGAACAAGGAATCGGTACAGAAAAGCTTGCTTAGATCTTTGTTTTCTTCTGTTGTGTGAAATGTAGCCAAAGATGTAACATTAAATACTGAAACAAACCTGTATGTTTGAGCCAGCAGGCTTTTATTTTATTTTTGTTGAATAATGTACAGAATTATACTGCAACTGATCATTAGTTTTTGCATATCAGATCATTCATTTCACCAAATTCTTTCTTTTAGAGAAAGATAAACATAAGCTAAAGTCCGATGCAAGAGTCAAAACCAAGTAAAATCTTGCTCGAATGGAGCAATTAACTTCGTACTGCTAAAGACTCTGTAATAAAAACCTTACGAGGAAAAGTTCACTTCTCCCATGATTCAAGACGATGTTCATATTCCTCTGCCGTCAAAGCATTAAAGTAAGATCCTTCCTTTGTAGCTTGTAACAACTTGATTAAATGTAAAATTTACATGATCGTCAAGCGAGGAATAAGATTTGAAAATGATATCCATACCAGCATGTTAACATTTTAGCTGTTCAATGTAAGATTTTTCCATTGTTTAGCAGCTTAATTAGTAAATCTTGAATGGTATCAGAAGCATTCTACAATAAGAAGAAAAACTTCATGAAACAATTAATAAATTATAACTGATTCAAACAACAAAACAAAACAAACAATAACTGCAACGGCAACAACTATTAGAAGAAATTTGGCCTTTTCTTCTAAGAAGGTAATAACGAGTGGTGTCAAATTGGACAGGTCTGATATGGCCCACCCGGGATAGGCCCGGAAAAAATGACCCATAAACCGGCCCATAAATTAGGTGGGCCGGTTCAGTTCAGGCCGGTTAGATTGATCGGACCCAACAATTAAATGTCGAGCCCACTAATTTTTTATTTTATTTTCTTTTTTAAAAAAGAGAAAATCTGCCTTATTAAATATAAAAAAGACAAGAATTTGCCTTCTTAAGGCATCTCTTTTTATTATTAAATAAGAAGGCAAGTCTGCCTTTCTTCTTTAAATTATAGAAGGCAAATACATTGTCACATGCCTAAAACTTTCATAATTTCATTTCGTTTCTGACTTCTGTACACGCTTTTTTGCTTTTAATACTTTCTTGCCTAAAATGAAAAAGACGTAAACCACACGAAAATCAATTAAATTTTTTGGATTTTCACTTATAAATATCCTATTTATTTACAAAATCGTATTCATTCTTTTTTCATAAGTATTTGCTCATTTTATGGTTTTAATTCATAAATTTTTAGCCATTCAAGTTTCAACATTCATTACTCTAGAATATTAAGTAACTTAGGTCATTTTTGATAGGCCAAATTTTTCATGGAAAATGAAAATTATCTCACCATTTTTCACTTTTTAAACTGTTTGATAGAAAATATTTTATTGGCAATCGTTTTCTCATTTTCAGTCACGTGACCCTTTATTCCACAAAAATGAGGAATCAAAATTCTCATGGATGAGCTAGTTTTTGTTTTCTTTGCAACTGTAACAAACTCATACTTTCCCTTTCTCTTTCTTCTAAAGCTAAGGGTGTCACGAGCCGAGTCGCGAGCCGAAACTTTTTGCTCAGGCTCGGGTCGAGTAAAAATACTTCAAGTTTTTTTTTTGTTTGCCCGAGCCGAGTAAAAGATCGGCCAAAAAAAATTAGGCCTTAGATTTTTTAAAAAATTTGTGACAAATCTAATTTTTTTAAAAGAATTCAAAATTTGTGAAATTTATATGTATTATAAATAATAACTAAATATTAATATATAAAAAAAATTACAGCTAAAATGAAAATAACGGCTCGAGCCGACGCCCCAAAATGGGGCTCGGCTCGACCCCATCTAGCCAAGAGCCGGCTCGGGCTTTTTCCAAGTCGAGCCTGAGCCGCCCACGCCGGCGAACCATTTTGCCATACCTATCTCAAGCCAAACCCTATTCAATTTTAAATCATTCTTTCGTCTTCTCTGCATTTGTTGCTGGTTATTTGAAGATTAAGAAAATTTTTTACAAATGGTTATCAAACACTAATAGTTGGAAAACAAAATGCAATTTTCATGGTAAACAAGGTCAATCAAACACCAAAAGATAGAAAATTTCAACATTTTCAGGTGAAAAATTATACCAATTAATTAACAATTCCCAATAAAACAAGTTATAGACAATTCAATTCTTTAAAATTCGCTTTCTTTCCACCCAAATTCTATTCTTACATTCAAACGAAACTTTATTGTTTTAATAGTTACTACGGTGTTATCAATTATAAAATATCATGATTATTCTACTGATAATATTAATTTACATGATAGTTGTTCTCCAATAAATCTTGATGATGAAACTCCAGAAATTGGATCATCTATCCAACGGAAAAAAGAAAAGAAAAGAAAACAAACATCAGACGTGTGGCAAATTTTTACAATTGATTCAGAAAGAGAATAAGCAGTGTGTAAAATTTGTTCAAAAGAATACGTTTGGACTTGAGATCAAGGCACCGACATATTACAGCGACACAAAAAATCTCATTTTAAGGAAGCAAAAAATTCGAATGCTAAACAAACTCAAATTATATCTTTTAAATCTCCTTGTGGATCAATTACTTTTTCTAAATTTGTTTATTCACATAAAAGAATGCGAACTAGAATTTCTAATTTTTTGCAGTAAGCAAGTTGCCTCTCACTTTCGCAGAAGATAAATATTTCGAGGAGTTTATCCAAATGTATGTTCAACCCTTTTATCGAAGCGGAAGTAAAATACTATTCGTTCTGATATTATGAAATTATTCTATAAAATGACACAAAATCTAAAAAATAAATTTAATAATTTTAGTGGAATTATTTCTTTTACATCTGATTGTTGGTCCGGACATAATCATAATGGTTACGCTTGCGTCACTATACAATTTATCGATAGAAATTGGTTATTACATAAGAAAATGCTTTTTGCTTAGAGTGCGTTTGATTACAAGTATGGAATTTGCATGAAAAGAAAATAAATTCTAGGCAATTCAATTGCCTAGAGCTTATTTGTATGAAAATTATTAATTAAATATATTTGATTGATTTAGTTTTCGACCTATAAAATATTACACTTGTCCATTTTTTATTGGTGTGTAGATAAGAGATGAGGAATAGATAAGAGACAATGAATTTCCTGGAAAATAAAATCATACTCCACTAAAGAAAATATTTTCCTTGATTTTGAGGAAAGTATGGTCACGTAACTAAAAGTAGGAAAATATTTTTTATGGAAAAAAATGTCAACCAAACGGTACAATAGTATGAATTTATGTTAAAAACGTATTTTTCAAGAAAAATATTGGTAATCAAACGCATCATTACTTCAATATCCACGTAATGATCCAAATTTATATGAGAATTTATTGCAAGTTTTCAATAAATTTGACATTTTGCATAAATTATTTAGCATTAGTTTTGATAATGCTAAACCTAATACTGCATGCATTTAGATTTTAATTAGAACTCTTAAACCCCAATTTGATGTTAAATTATTTCATATGCGTTGTGTTTGTCATATAATTAATTTAGTTGTACAAGATGGTTTGAAATTAATAACACCACAAATTTACAGAATAGGAGAGGCTATCAACTATATTACCTCATATTCTAGACAACAAAAATTTGAAAAAATATGCAAAAACTTCGGACTGAAAAAGAGAAAATTTCTTGATGATATTCCAAATAGATTGAATTCAACATATCTTACGTTAAAATCATGTCTTAACTACTCAAATGCTATTACTGTTTATGTTAATTCAAAGCAAATCCAATTTCATGTTGACGATTCAGATTGGGAAACTACAATTAAGGTTGTGAAATTTTTGAAACATTTTCTATAAAGCAACCAAAGTTTGTTCAGGTGTTTATTACCCAACAAATTGTTTGATAATTACACTACTAGTAGACATTGGTAAACAATTTTCGGGTTACAAGTACGATGCATTTTTTATTGAATTTGTTTATGCGATTGAAGAAAAATTTCAAAAATATTATGAAAACACGCCACTAGTTTTTCCAGTGGCAGCTGTGATGGATCCAAGAGTTGAATTATTTGGAGTTCAATTTGCTATGGAAAATTTTTCAAAAAGTTTAAGTTTTAATATAAATATTGCAAATCATGAATTTGAATGTTTTATTAATGAATTGTATAATTCCAATTTAGGTAAATATGGAAATGATAAAAGTGTTTGTTCATCTACGAGCTCGGCAACATATTCTAAAGGTAAATGTTCTTTTTATTTTGAGATAGCTACGAAACATCATAATGCGTATAGTTGTAACATTGGTGCGAACACTACACCTCTTAAATTAGAAAGATATTACCAGTTGGATCACTACAGTTTAATTCCGAAGGATGAAGTATTAAATTTAGATATCCTAAATTGGTGGAAAACAAATGAAAGATCACATCCAATAATATCAAAAATGGCACGATATTTACTAACAGTTCCGACATCAACAGTGGCATCCGAGTCTTTTGTATTGGAAGTGGTAGGGTATTGGATGAAAGGAGGTCAAGACTCAAAGAAGGCATATTTATTGGAAGCTATTATATGTGTGAAAGATTGGATATTTGAAGCTAAGAGAATGCAAGATAAAATGATTGACAACATCACTGAAGACTTTAAAAGCCTTACAACAAAAGTTGTAGAAAATTAATTGGCAAACATAGAATAATTTAAGCAACTGGATTATAGTTAAGTAGGTGCTAACCTAGTTGGGATGTACTTAAACTATGTATATATAAAATGATTAATAGTTAAGTATGTGCCAACCTAATTGGGAGATACTTAAACTATAATCACTCAATTGTAAAGAATTAATGTGTTACTTTCGAAGTTAGAAACAAATATCGAAGCAAATTAATTTAATTTTTTATATATGTGTCCAACTACCGACTCTTCCCTTTATATTTTTTATTAATACATACAATATGATTAATTAGAACTTGATACATAAATGTAATTGAGGAAGAAAGTCAGCTATTTTTCATAAGTTAAAGAAGTAAAAAATTGTAATTCCAACAAATTATAAAGTATCTTGCCGTTGGATCGGAACTTGTGTTTCTTTGATTTGTGTCAACTGTCAACCACGATAGCCTTAGCAAACACTACCCTATTTGTGAGAGTCTTGAGAAAGCGTTATGATGCTTTTGAGCAAGTTTTGACGGCGTGTTTTTTTAAGCATCTATTGTGGGCATTTCTGTTTTTTTTATTACATGTGTACTATGTATGCTCTATTAGCGGCATTGTCATGCTAGTCCATAAATTTGTCTTTATCACGCTCAACTATAACAATATATATGAACAAAAACAGAAGACTATAGTAATACTTTTATGCATTATTCTAAAATGCATTTGATAAATCTTTCAAATATTAATGAGCATTTCTCCTTATTCCTTTTGTAAAGCCACTTTGAATCTCAATAGTGCTACCAATTTCGTATGATTGATTTTTTTCTCTATTTAATTATTGCTACCTGCTTCTGTATTTTTATTTCAATTGCAAGGAGCTTTTGCTTAATTTCTATATCAGTTGAGGAAAAAAAGAAACCTGACGAAATTATCATTTTCAAGTAAATTATTGTATACTATCTAGTAAATTACTGTTCTTTGTTCAAATTTTGGATTAACCATTGCATCTTTATGAAACATTATTTCTTTTATAAAAATGTGTGTATGAATTTTTTTAAATTCAATCTCCTGTCATCTTAACATTCAAGACGCTAACATTACCTTTAAAATACTACAATCCATGGATTGCATGGAGCAAAAACTAGTTAACGTAAAAAATTGATTCCTACATTTGATAGGAAAATATTCGGACAGCTTAAAGATAGATATTCAAAGAACTACTTTTGGTAAATTGCTTTTTAACTGCATTAAAGATCTTCAATCTCTGTTTAACATTGTACTTTTGCCCCCAAATTTTTTCAATCTTTCATTAGTTTGCAATCTGTCACTTATTACGGTTTTCAATCGAAAAGTACGTTAGGAGAGCATATAAAAACTTATTTGCCTCTCATACATTTAAATAAACAAAAAAGTAACAAATATAAACTACTTTAATATTTTCCTCTCATTTCAAAGAATGCTAATACAACATTAGGACGGAAAATCATTTTGAATAAGAATACTAAAAGAATCACAAATGCAACAACGAACATAGATAGGACGTTTAGTGCAATTTAAAAGCGGTGCGTAAAAAAGTATGTCAATATAACCGTCATTTAAAAATTTGTAATTTTAATCGATTCTGTTTAATTGAAACCCTAATGCAAAACACTATAAAGATATGTTTATAGTTAACTTTTTTTCTGCGTATTGAGTTTTAAAAATATATTTTACTTCTTTTTCCTCCATGGTCGGTTGAAAATGCCCATAAGACTTGGTCCGGGCTCATTTTTGGAGTTTATTTATTAAAGTATTATGCTAATTAATTAGAAATATTTATGAATTGTAAAAAGAGTAAATAATCTTGGGACGTGCGGGTGGGCGGCGCCGTGACCTAATCAAATGCCTTCCCGACACAAAATACAAAAATAAATGGCAATTACGTATATATCAAGATTTACGTATTGGATCACATAATGTCATATCACACTCTATCATTTGTCAATTTAAAATACAATTAACTTTTTTACCCCTTCAGAGATGGCCGAGTTAATGGAGCAGGTGGGCGCGGAGACCGAAGGTCACAAGTTCGAATTCACTGCCAACACTTTCTCAGTCGAGCCTGTCGCACAGGGCTTGCCCAGTGCGGTTTATCTCTCCTATGTGGTTTGCGGGCTACTGCACATGGAGCGAGGTTTACTCAGTGCGCACTCACGAGTAGCGGCTGCGGGTTCCTACGTCAACAAAAAATACAATCAACTTTTTCATCCAATCTTTTTTCTTCACATCATAATATGTAATTCATTATATACATTTTTCTTTTATGTAAAAATAGCATAATCCCAACAATAGACTATGTCTGAATTTCATTAATTTAGCCTTTGATTGATTCTCATTATTTTAAAACTTATTTTTTCTCGAATTCATTTTCAACCACACATTTTCATAATAAAATATTTTGTACATAAATCTAATTTTTTTTCTACTTTTTAACCACATATTCTTTAAAAATTCATTATTACAAAATACATTATCAACAAAAATGGGGCTCAAATACATTCTTAAGGCCACACACTTCAATCAAATTTTAAAAAATAGAGGATTTTTTTGTGCCTAATTATGTTTTAATTTCAAATTACATCTATATTGTCATCGGGACTTCATCAAAATTTCGTAATGTTCTTAATAAAAAGGAAAATTTTATCATCGTTTATTGCATTTTTTATTTTCCATTTCAAAAATGAGCCTGTCTCTTTAATAACATTCTTTCAAAAGCGCTTGATCTTATTTGAATTTTCCAACTATATAATTAAATGACAGTATAAATTAACTGTATTTGATGTTGTAGGTTTTACTAGTGAGTTTGGCATACATAGAACAAAGTATAATATAAACGAATATGTTGCCAATTGAAACAAAAAGGTACATAGAACACTAACATCTTGCCCTAGTGTCACAAGGTTAATTTAAAGTGTTTCACAACTTGTGCTAGGGCCTAGGCTATACTCTTTCTTGTGCATGTGAGGTTCCCTTATCAAACAAAAGAAAATCAAATGAGAGTAATAAATACAAGCATCATTCTTTTTTATAAACTCTAGCGGCAAAGCTTGCAAATTAGGAGGGATAGCCAATGTGAAAGATAGAATTTTACTATCAGTTCTTTGTGAAAACAAACACAAATTTTTTTTTTTTAGGCTGTATCACTAAACTCGCAGTTCGAATCGGGTTTTAGATATAATTGAAGAAGTGTTTTTAATTAATCGTTGACAACTACAATATATCACATTAACTCATTTACGTAACCACCTAATTTGATTTGATTTAATTATATTATGAGAAATTACAACCCCCACTAACTCTTTAATTCCACAAAAAGTTGTTTGACATCTTCCTATGGTTTCCAAATTCAGAGTAACTTACCTCTTCATGTCACTATAAACACGATTAAATGAAAACGATTATGTTTAAACAGACGTCATTTAGTGTTGACAAATTGGATAAAATTCGAAAATAATTTATATCCTTTTGTCCTCCTTATCTCTTTATATAACCGCTGCATCTATTTCATCAAGACCCAAGAGCTAACCCTTCATAGACGCAACTAATAGCACATCCCGTGAAGTTCTTTTCTCTACTGTTCTCTTCCCTTTTCTTCTTTTGTCTTCTACTTAAAGTCCTCATACTTAGCTTATTTTTGCCATGAGTAATTATTTTGAACAATCTTCTTTTGCATGAATTTCATAGTTCTGATATAAACTTTTAAGTCAATGAGTAACACAATGACGCCGAGGATGAAGATCATGTTTAACCTAGTTTATGACAGAGGTTGAAAAATTCTCGTTTTTGTCTGTGTTTTCTCAATTTCTTTTCTTTTTTGTGACTTGTTTCGTTCTTGTTGTAAAAAAAGACATGGATTTGGGTAAAGGAAAAGTTAAGAAAGGATTGATGATCAAAACATGGGAGAGGTGCAAATCCTTTAGTGGGCTTGGAAGGAAAAACTCTTCAGGAATTCGGCACGCTCTTAAGATGAAGAGCAAATCATGGCCTCGTGGCCTAATAGGCGGCGCCACCACCTCCGATGAAAACCGAGGAAAAAAATATCGAGTGGTGCCGGAAGGTTGTTTCTCAATCTATGTGGGACCTCAAAAACAAAGGTTCGTAATCAAGACTGAATGTGTTAATCATCCTCTCTTCAAAACCTTACTTGAAGAAGCTGAATCGGAATATGGATATAGTACTGATGGCCCTCTTATGCTGCCATGTGATGTTCATATTTTTGTAAAAGTGCTGGTGGAGATGGAATATCCCGACAAGTTTAATAGTCTGCAGGGAAGCAACTTTGCTAGGAGTCACAGCTCTTACCACCTCCTCACGCCGCCGCGAATTGTGGCGATGAATAAATTTTAAAGTTTGCGGCGCAAGTTGTAAATGCCGGTTTGTAAGATCTTAATCTCGTGTGTTTTAGATTTACTATGAGTGTTTTCTTACCAGAGATAAAAAGTAGAGCAATTGAGTATCTGGTTTATGTCAAATTGAAGATGGACAGAAAATTCCATGCTATGTCATATATGTAAAATAAAAAATATAGAAGTTTTTAAGGGCCGGTTTTCTTTACCATTTTCAAGCTGTTTTCTGTTTTCGATTTTCCAAAATAGCGAAAACGCGTTCTTTTTCCCATTTTCGAAAACACATTTTTGAAAATAAGTTAAAAATTTGTAAAGAAAATCCAAAACGACAAATTTGTCATTTTTTCTGTTTTCAGTTATAATCAAGTCAAAATTTTCAAAACGCATTTTGGGCGTTTTCAAAACAATTTTTCAAAATACCAAAAAGAAAACATTTTCAAAAATCTCAAAATGGACACTCAAAACACAAAACACAAAATGAATTCAAAACACAAAACTGAAACACAAAGAGAACGGCCCCTAAATTTCCAAGAACGTCAAAAGATCCAATGACAAGTGGACATAAATACATATTGAAAAAACGTAACAGTGAAATTTTGTAGCTGGGTTTTCCATTTTTTGGGATATTCAGTAATTGAATCACCATCAAGACTACTTAGTTTCCACTCAAAATCTAAAATCTTAAATTCAGTATCTCCAATTCTTCGTACATGCCCTGGTGGTTCATCTGTTTCATCATTGACACCCTCCAGGGGCAACTGCGCAGGAATGTTCATTTCTTCCCAAGGAGACAATTCCCTGAGCGATACAAAATGCTTAAATGCTGTTAAGAACATGAATAAATCATCCTAATTCAAAATTGAATTATGTCTCCGCATAGGCAGGCCACAACGTATCTGGATGACGAATTATATACCCGCCTCGTCTCACTGACTGACCTTGAACCCTGTTATTTTGAGTCTTAAGCAAACTTCTTCAGTCTATCAAGCGGGTTTGTTGAGATTTAGACCAAGAAGATTAGAAAACTGAACCCCTGCAAGCATATGAAATTAACCCATATCTATTACTGATAAAATCAGTGCCTAACAAAAGCAAAGATATTATCTATAAATGTTAGAAGCTGGCAATGAATAGCTGATGCACTTTCCAATGTACAACAGTTGTGTGGAACAATTCACAAGATAATACCTCAACAAATCTTGAGAGAGCTTTTTCCATCTCTTGTTTACCTCTGTGCACTCTCCTCAGTACTAAACGCTGAGGGTGAATAGTTTTTGAGAGTAAGGTACCAATAAACATATAAGTATTGCCCATTATAATATCTCAGTCTTACTCGGGCTTCAAAACATGGCAGCCAAGAAAAGCATATGGAAGCAGATGCAAAGGTTTACCTCTCCAAGAAAAAAAGCTGTTCTGCACCATAAACCATATCACCTATCAAAGCTGGAAACCATAATCATACTATACCGAAAAATCAAGATCATGGTTTCATATTCCACAAGATTTACAGAGATCGTCAACAGCTTTACTGAAGCAAGGGATTCTACAACCATTTTAAAAAAGTAAGTATATGCATACAAATATATATATAGATTGAAATCTAAGATCAAAAGTTCTTTTCTCAAGCTTAAAAAAAAAAAGTTTTTGTGCTCCATTTTTCTAAAGCTCATTTTCAACAACACATTCTCTCGTAAAATAATTTTACATGTAAACCCAAAACTTTCTTATTTTTTAACCATACATTCTCCAAAAATCACTATTTCAAAATACATTTTCCCCCAAAAATGGGGCTCAAACGGGGGCTTAGTCTTGTTGCCAATTTATTGATATAAAACGCTTCAGTGCCCAAACCCAAAAGTATCAAAGAAGCGTAGTACAGTTAAGCAATAAATCAACAACATTTCCAGAAATCTAAGTATCAGTGCAGCTTTGAATCATAGAAAAATGAAAAGAGGTTCTACAGTCCAATTTTACAACAAATGTAACTATCTGAATATTTATGCCCCAAATTTCTTTGGTAGTGAAGAAACCTCCAAAGTCACCAAGATAAAACCTTAGCAAATGCACCATCAGTTTGACCACCTCAAATCAACAACAGTGTCACTTATGTCCAACTAACATCTCTTTTTCGGGTAACTAACCAAAACATCCATATGTCCATTTTCCCAGTACTCTCAGTTCTGATATGGAACCAAACAACATATTCAATGTTCCAAACATATTTATCACTGCAGACAATCTTTAATAGTTTATGAATGAGAAGCCTGACACTGGACATAAGCACCATAACTTGCAAATCACAAGGCACAACAGGAACAATTTTGAACTTTAAATGTAAAATCTACCATGTCCAGCCAATTCCAAAAATTACAAATAGTCAATTTCAGCAGTGCAACATAAAATTGTCCATTCTATGATAACTAGGCAGACTGCAGAGGAACACCAACTTTGAGAGAGAGATACCACCACTAAGCTTCATTTCATGTCCAACATAAGTATACAAAATGAAGTAGTTGCATTTTATCCAGCAATGCTTCCGTGACAATGAGCATTAGAACTCATGTTGTACAGAACATATAAAACACTATAAATCATTCATCAGCATCAGGTTAGATTGGAGATTAAGCCCATGTTTGTCTCCCTTTAAAACAAAACTCTTTTTTTCTCGTGTTAATTTTCAACCACAAATTCACACAACAAAATATTTACACATAAACCCAAAACCTTTCCCCACTTTTTAACCACACATTCTCCCAAAAAAAATCATTATTCGAAACATCATTTTTACACAATAATGGCCATCAAACGGGGGCCACATAAATTTAGTTCAAGGTCAATTAGATATGATGCAATGATTCACCTCATACGCATGCACAATATCATATGCAAATTTGATAGGATACACCTGTTATGCTAATAAGGTTAGAATTCAGAATAAATTGCGAAGTGATCTAAAATTTAATTTGATCTCCAAACTCCCAAGGCATCTAGTAGGCTTTGCTCTGTCTTCCAAATGAACTTGTAAAACTTTTCATTTTGGTTTCACTTTTTACATTTGAGAACATACCCACCATGCTACAAAGGTGCTAAGTTTCAAGAAGTCCAAAATACTACATTAAATGTGAATCCATATATTTGAACAACAATAACTTTCAATACTCAGTGAGAACACTGATAACTTTACCTCGTATATTTGAAAGATAGTCTAGAACACTACAAAATCCCTAAATGGATACATATGATTGAAAGGTTATAGAGAAAGAAAGGAATATATTCACCACATGCATTTTTAGCAGGTGAAAAATGTTTTTTAATATAGAAACAACTGAAATTTAATCTATATG